>WNWK01007611.1:0-92248 GCA_009830355.1 Cherax destructor | reverse complement strand
TTGCATTTGTCTCTGTATGCAGTCCACGGATGAAATTAATTTTGTTATTCGTTTCTGGCTTTAGACCCTGTATATTTGCAAAGATGAATGTCGTCATATTGATGGTATGGGGGGGATGCTTTTTTCCTGGCACTAATATCTGTTGTTCTGCAGTGGAGGTCATTGACTGTGATTCCACCCCAGAAATGATCGGGTGGTGTAGATTTCTGTCATTTCCTGCCAGTTTTTTCCCTTTCCCCGGTGCTAGAAAACCTCTCTCTGGAGTGGTTGTGGCTTCCCAGGTTTTCCCATGGTCTAGATGTTCTGTTTCTTCTTGTCCCCTTTAGGTGGTATGCCTGGCAATATAAGTTATAACACTGTCTTTCCTGAACTGAAGAGCGACACATTTCAGGGTGGAAAAACTTACAGGAAGGGAGGTTGCATTCTCCTGTTGTCATATGGACACGGCATTTTCTGGGGTGGTAAAAGTTGCACGTCCCATTCGTTTTCCAGTATTCCATGCCTGCAGATACCAAGTGCATATTATTTGCATACACCTGGTTTCTGTTTCCCTTTGGGTTTTTTCGTGATTGCATTCCCTACTGGTGCGTTTTTTTCTGTCTCTTTATTATTTTCAGCCTTGTACTAACAATGGTGCCTTCACCAGCATTTTCTGGTATTATATCTTTACTATTCCTTGGGGCATCCCCTTGTTTACTATCTCCAGTGGTATTGCTAGTTTGAAACTTTGGGATTTGCATGTCCTTGTCTACACCTGTTTCCCCAGCACTTGAGGCTCCTCCCTCCCCCCGGGGCCCCCAAAACTTTCATTTCTGCATTCTTACAGATATTGTCTACCAGGACAGCATCTGCACCAGGGGCGAAACACCATCTGGCCCAGTCCTTTTATTTTCCCATTCCCTGGAACGCAGACGAGAGAATACATGATAATATACACTTGGAAGGTCCTGGGGGGATTGGTACCAAACCTGCACACGAAAATCACTCCCTATGAAAGCAAAAGACTCGGCAGGAGGTGCAACATTCCCCCAATGAAAAGCAGGCCCAAGACTGTTCAACAGCCTCCCCGCATACATAAGGGAGATTACCAATAGACCCTTAGATGTTTTCAGAAGGCATTGGACAGGCACCTAAAGTTAGTACCTGACCAACCGGGCTGTGGTTCGTACGTCAGTTTGCGCGCAGCCAGCAGTAACAGCCTGGTTGATCAGACCCTGATCCACCACGAGGCCTGGTCTCAGACCGAGCCGCGTGGGCCTTGATCCCCGAAACTCTCTCTAGGTATGCTCAGGTAAAACTCAGTTATTTTAGACTTAGAAGGCAGAGCATCTTGAAAAAGACTAGAACAAAGAGGTATCGTTAGTTATACCTCTGAAGAAAATGGGGCTGTTTTAACATTAACAGTGATTACAGAGCAGGACGTGATAGGAAGGAGCTAGCACAGCATTGGTCCAACCTGAGAATCATTTGGGTCTTGTATGACACCGTATTGAAGGAAAGCTGTCAACACTAAAGAACAGTTATAAATTAGAAAATATGCAACACTTGGGTATCTTTATTGAGGAAACGTTTCGCCACACAGTGGCTTCATCAGCCCAATACAAAGTAGAAAGGTGTAAGGAGAGGAGGAGTTTGAGGTAATCAGTCCCTCGGCCTGGAGTCGATGTGTTCAGTCCATCAATCTTGTTGGAAGTGCAGCACAGGCCGTAGAGGTGGCTTATATACTGTAGTGGGTGAGTGAAGCAGGAGGAGGCGGGGTCATAGTGGTACCATCCACTAGTCGAAGTAGGTCTTCGTCCAAAGGTTGGACAAGTGTTGAAGAATTCGTTTGTATCAAGATCCCAAGATGTTGCTGTGTCAGACAGGATGTAGATGAATGGTTCAGAAAACCCGACAAGTTATAAATTAGACACATATGCAACACTTGTGCCCTAATTTATAACTTGTCGGTTTCCTGCATTATTACTAAAGAACAGTAGAGGCATGAGTAGGTTTCAGGTTGGGAATAATTTGTCGATATTACAACATAGTACATACCTACAACCAGTGTCACGTAGTATAGTGGAAACGTTCATCCCAATAATTACCTGAACATTATTATTATTATAATCAAATAGAAGCGCTAAACCACAAGGGTCATATAACAATTACCTGAACAAAAAGGCGCCTTATCGTAACCTTCGATGAAACATCTGCCAACTTTCTGTATATACTTGTAGGGGCAATCTGGACGTTTTGTCCTTTATAACCATAAAGATGACATGTATGTATAAAGGCCTTAGGGTTCGAACCCTTCAAGTCTTTAAAAGAATTATGGGTCTCAGCATAGATATCAGGAGCTTCAGCAACTTCATCGGCTGTTGTTAAGTTACGTTTCCTAACGAGCTTCGAGTCTGGTGAGGAAGAGTAGACAGGAACTAGTGGGCAAACATGAAATATTTAAGCGCCATAATCATGACCAATTCCGGCGCTTTCAGTCCAAAGTCGAAAGTTGATAGACTAATCTGAAATCTGGGTCTTTTGAAAAGATTTGAGTATTGATTTTTTAATAAATTACAGTCAGAGATTATCTCATGCAATAAAAAATGGCAAAGATATTTAAAGCAGAACCAGGAAACAACATACCTAATCTTCTTCCCCGGTGTCAGCGGACCATCCACAGAGGGCAGCGGTGTTTACAAACATGATGTAAGTAGTTATATCTTCCACCTCGTGAAGGGGAGGTAAGTTAGGCATACGCTCATTGGAATTAGGTGGAGTTCATTGCAATATGCTCTCCTCTGTCTTCTGCTGCGAAATGCTAATTTCCTTTGTTGCAATTCAAGGTACATTCTTTGTAACTCACGATCAATCACTTGTCCCCGTTCTCTAGCTCTTCACGTTCAAGTCTGATACGCTCCTTTTGTCTTCTCTCAATTTTTTCCCGTTTCTTTCTTCCCTTTCTATTTCATCCTTTCTCTTTGACTTTATAGTAATAAAGGCTTTTTGGTATCAGTAACTTCCAAATTGTTCCTGGCCAAAAGGGGGGCCGGGGGGTGTTGCCCCCCCGGAACTCCCCCGGTAAACTCTCTCTCCAGGTATTCATCTAGAATTTATACTCGTCCATTTTAACAAAAACTTAAAATACACTGGGGAAAAATGGAACAGATAAAGAAAATGGAGGGTGACCCTTGACAAACCTAACTTCCCAATAACAAATCAAGGTCTCCTACGATGCCCCGTAGCCGACCCCGGCCACTCAGCTCACCCCGAGGCCCGGGAATCGAACTCCCCCGGTACGGCTGGAAAACTTTGGGACGTGTTTCCATAAGACACCTGCTGTCCCTGTTCCCCATCGTAAAATAGGTACCTGGGGTTAGTCGACTGGTGTGGGTCGCATCCTGGGACAAAACGACCTAATTTGCCCGAAATGCTCAGCATAATAAGGGGGTTTCTATATAGTAGTATGTCTTTATGTCAGCTAGACCCGTATACCTTGTACATGTACTTGTAGTAAATAAAGATTATTATTATTATTATTATTATTATTATTATTATTATTATTATTATTATATACAGGGCTCTAAGTAATATGTCATCGGAAAATCTGGGTCCCTAGATTCTATTCCTCCATATTACAACAACCCAAAAAGAGTTACTAGACCTACTAAAAAGTGAAACTAAAAAAAATAAAATCACCAATTCTTTTAAATCCCTTTTCTGATGTTATCATACAATAGAGAGTGATTACTCTTAGGCTGTTCGTAACCATTTATTGGCTTCATGTTTTCCCGATGCGGCTTGTTGTTTTCCTCCCCTTCCTAACAGTTGGGAATCCTGGCAGTGTCGCCAGGAATAAGAGTTTTTCAGACCCTTATATTTTATTTGAAAAGACCCTTCCTCCTTATGAAAATTTTTTTTTTAATAATAACTGGTAATTGTAATCAGTTTTAGAGAAAGTATAAAAAATAATTTACGTGAACACGAAACTTTCCTAACAAGCAAAATATAAAAAAATAAACTACACATATATACAGGTAAAATATATACAGGTACACATATACAGGTACACATATATACAGGTACACATAAAACAGGTAAAATATATCAGGTACACATATATACAGGTACACATATATACAGGTACACAAAAACAGGTAAAAGACAGGGATGTTGCACGTAGCCATAAGGATTCTCAATATTGAGCAAGAAGCACGGGAAAGGTGAGGTAGTGGCGACTCTTATATGTCAGACGAGACGCAGAGCACAGCCATCACCGTTAGTAGTGGTTAACTAAATGCTGGCTTTTCGTACAAGGTGATGTGGGTTTGCTGTAGGTTTTGAAGACAACAGATGGTAACTTAAAAAGTGTGTTACGAAAACAGCGGTATCCCGACTATACAAGGTAAGAATGCTCGCCTTGTCTCGCCTGCCTTGATTAACCCAAAAACGAGCCACAAGTCTAAAAAACAATAAATAAAAATTAAAAAAACCCCGACAAGCAGTCACTGCATGCTAGGCAGAAGGACGTTATAAAAACTAGTGAAGATGGAGAATAATTGCATTAAAATACACAAGTCAAATCAGGTCCGGTTATGTCAACAAAAAAACCAACACCTTGAATATAAAAAAAAAAAGAGTGGAATTTTATACTTACCCATCCCACTGGGGGGAGTAACAAAAAGACGGGGGGGGGGTAAAGAGGCAACGTGTATGCCTCTTTCTCAAAAAACATTCACCCATTTATACAACCATTCATTCATGCTTCCCCCTATTATCTAACCAACTTTTAACTATAACATAAGCATTAATATGTTAGTTTAGTGGGTTTTTGAGGAAAATTTCAGGGTCTTTATTTTCTACATATTTATAACCCAAGACTAACTTTTGGGCTCAGTAAAGTTCAAAGCTTTTATTAGTTTTAATTGAAATCCTATATGATAAACCCAAAAAAAGAAAACGTTCTTGTTAAAAAATCTATGATAAAAAAAACATTAATATAAAAAAGCTTTCCAGTGGATAACTGACCCCAAAATGTACCTAACGAAAACTTCTTACAAAAACCCGAAGTGTACCTAACGAAAACTTACAAAAACCCGAAGTGTACCTAACGAAAACTTCTTACAAACCCGAAGTGTACCTAACGAAAACTTACAAAACCAGAAGTGTTTCCTAACGAAAACCCTTTCAAAAAACCCGAAGTGTACCTAACGAAAACTTTTCAAAACCAGAAGTGTACCTAACGAAAACTTCTTACAAAAAACCAAAATGTACCTAACGAAAACTTTTACAAAACCAGAAGTGTACCCAACGAAAACCCTTTCAAAACCAGAAGTGACCTTTAAAGAAAACTTCTTACAAAACCAGAAGGGACCTAACGAAAACTTCTTACAAAACCAGAAGTGTACCTAACGAAAATATCCCAACAAAACCAGAAACGAGATGCTTAAGGGGGAAACAATAGGGTTCACGTAGTATTAACGAAGGAAAAACAGTAACAATGAAAGGGGATTTTGAAATTATTTTCATCTAAAAAACACAATATGCTGTTGTTTGGGAAATCTTCATGACCATTAGCAAAGATAATTTGAACCCTTTTTCTACAATTCCGAGCAGAAATTAATTTTTTTGGGTTGATGCAGAAATTATCAAAAAAGGTTAGCAAAGGAAAAGCCACTTTAAAATAAACCTACGTGAGGGGAAATGGCGGATTTTCAGCTTTAACACCAAAGGGGGGAATTTTTTTATTTGAAATAGGAATTACTGATATAGGTGTCATCAAATGTGTAAGGATATTACAAGGACAGGTATAGTAACGGGTTTCAAATGGAGTAAACAAACTCGGCAATAATATGACTTATTTCCTTCTCCAGATATAATTGGAGATATTCAAAAGTTGGACTTTTGTACACTTTTACGGAGGTAGAATAATAAGTATACTACACGGTGGCAAAAGATGGCAAAAAGCAGAAGCCAAAAGAGAGCACCGTATCGGGCCCGCAGCTCAGGCAAGTCTGAATTTCTTACAAGTGAAACCTTTTTGCACCCATTTCGCTGGTTGGGAGGCAGCCTATATGGGAGTGTGACATGCCTCAAGGGAGAACAACTTAATATGTCATTTACAGCAGTGAAAGGGACAGAAATTATAGGAAAAAAGAAACTTATGAAACGTTATTACTTAATATTTATTAAAAAAAAATTCAACAGTTTTGAAGAAAATAAATCCAGAATTTTTAAGAGTAAAAAAATTGGATCAGGGGAGTCATCAGTGGGCGACGATCAATCATGCCTCCCCTGACTGACTTTCCAATATCCAATCAATGTGTCCTATAGACTGATTAAAGGCCCCAGACACCCGCCATGTTGGCTCACCCTACCACCACTACCACCACCACCACCACCACCACCACCACCACCACCACCAGACACCCGCCATGTTGGCTCACCCTACTACCACCACCACCAGACACCCGCCATGTTGGCTCACCACTACTACCACCACCACCACCACCACCACCACCACCACCACCAGACACCCGCCATGTTGGCTCACCCTACTACCACCACCACCACCAGACACCCGCCATGTTGGCTCACCCTACTACCACCACCACCACCACCACCACCACCACCACCACCCCCACCACCACCACCACCACCACCACCAGACACCCGCCATGTTGGCTCACCATACACCACCAACCACCACCAGTACCTCCATCACCAAGTACCACCACCACCACCAGTACCTCCACCACCAGTACCTCCCACCACCAGTACCTCCACCACCACCAGTACCTCCACCACCACCAGTACCGCCACCACCAACAGTACCCCACCACCACCTGTACCACTACCACCACCAGTACCTCACCAACAGTAACTCCACCTCCACCAGTACCTCCACCACGCCAGTTCCACCACCAGTACCACCACCACCACAGTACCCCACCACCACCAGTACCGCCACTACCAGTAACTCCACCAACAGTCCCTCCACCACTACAGTACCTCCACAACCACCAGTATCTCCAACACCACCAACAACAACAATACCTCCACCAGTACCTCCGCCATCAGTACCACCACCACAAGTACCTCCACCTGCAGTACCTCCACCACCACCAGTACCACCACCACCAGTACCACCACCACCAGTACCTCCACCACCAGTACTACCACCACCACCTCCACCACCAGTACCTCCATAAACACATCCAGTATCTCCATAACCACAACCAGTATCTCCACTACCAATACTTCCACATCCACAACGAGTACCCCCACTACACCCACAACCAGTAACACCACCACACCAACATCCAGTACCTTCACCACAACCACCACCATTTCCAGTACTCCACCACAGCCACAACCAGTATCTTCACCACAGCCACCACCATTACCAGTACCTCCACCACAGCTACAACCACCACCATTTCCAGTACCTCCACCACAGCCACAACCAGTATCTTCACCACAGCCACCACCATTAATAGTACCTCTACCACAACCACAACCACCACCATTACCAGTACCTCCACCACAGCTACTACCAGTACCTTCATCACAACCACCACCATTACCAGTACCTTCACCACAACTACCACCATTACCAGTACCTCAACCACAACCACCACCATTACCAGTACCCACCACAGCTACTACCAGTACCTTCATCACAACCACCACATTACCAGTACCTCCACCACAGCTACTACCAGTACCTTCATCACAACCACTACCATTACCAGTACCTTCACCACAGCCATCACCATTACCAGTACCTCCACCACAGCCACAACCACCACCATTACCAGTTCCTCCACCACAGCCACAACCACCACCATTACCAGTGCCACAACCACCACCATTACCAGTACCTCCACCACAGGCACAACCAGTATCTTCACCACAGCCACCACCATTACTAGTACCTCCACCACACCCACAGCCACCACCATTACCTCCACCACAGCCACAACCAGTACCTTCACCACAACCACCACCATTACCAGTACCTCCAGCACAGCTACAACCAGTATCTTCACCACAACCACCACTATTACCAGTACCTCCATCACACCCACAACCAGTACCTTCATCACTACCACCACCATTACCAGTACCTCCACCACAACCACAACCACAACCTTCACCACAACCATCACCATTACCAGTACCTCCACCATCACCCCTACCACCATCACCACCAGTACCAGTGGTGGTAGTATAACCAGTTCCACCACAACAACCACCACCACCATCACAGCCACCACCAGTACCTGTACAACCACCACAATCAATAGCACAATCTTACGACCCTCGGAGGAAGCCCCACAACCAGTGACATATTATTTATGTGTTTTCTGGCTTTTTCACTTAATATTATATTATCTCTATATTCATTAGTAGCTAAAATGAAGATAATCTACTTTACAATATTATGTGGCCTTAATTCATTTAGCTGTGTGAATAGATAGGATGTTTCGGTGATTTAAAGGTATTTTGTTGGTGGATGGCTTATGGCCAAGTATATTAGCATATATAAATGATGTTTTGTTGCATGTTTGTTGGGGGGATTTTGTTGTTGTCATCAATAGTTGTGAGTCCGGAGGCGCCCCTGGTTGTGCCTCCAGTCCAACAAGGCTGCAAGGTGGTGAACTATTTTGGTTATCTCTTTCCATTTTCTTTCTTCTTTCCTACCACTAAAAATCACTTGGAGTGGAGTTGTCGTAACTACGTATCTACTATGATTTGTTTACGGGGTGTGTACCTCCTGGTCCCTTTTAAGTGGTATGCGGGACAGTTGGTGTTGTGACATTGTTTTTTGAGGACTGAAGAATGACACGTCTCAGGTGGAAGAATTTGCAAGAGGGACACACTCCTCTAGACAGGAGGTCGCGGCATTTTTTGGATGCTCAAAGTTCCATGTCCCATTCGTTTTCCCTGATATTCCGTGTTTACAGACGCCCCAAACATAGAATTTGCACCATTTTGTTTTTGGTTGGATACAATTCGTACTGGATGTATTCCTAGTCTGTGCAGATCCTAGAAGTGTACTTCAGTCCTCCAGAGCCAAGCCAGACACACCACCATCTGTTTTCAGGAGGACAACATTTTTCCCGGAAGAGGACCTCTACTTCATCTGTACTAGGGGCTATGGCTGTGATGGCTGTAGAAGAGTCTTCAGCCGAATCCGGATTTGCACTATGGCTGGGGACTGGGTCTGGGTCAGCCTTAGGGCTGACACTGTGCTGTGTTGTTGAAGCTATTTTATAAAAAAAGTATCTCTTTGGCATATTAAAGGGCAGGAAGCTCGTTTTTTAAATAACATGTTCATTTTTCCACTATAATCTACCTTCTCCATAATTACTATCGTATTTGCCTTGTCTGTTTCGAAAAAGTGAGTCAAAGATCTTTCCTTAAATACTGTTAAGTTATACCATGAATTAAGGAAAGATCCTGAACTTCACCTTACGAAACAGACAAAGCAAATGCGATAGTAATTATTGAGAAAGTAGATTATAGGGTTAAAATAAGCACATTACGAGACAGGGACACTCAAGCGACTCTTAATTAGTTAAGGTGGGAGGGCAGTGAGGGAGGGGCAGTGAGGGAGGGGCAGTGAGGGAGGGGCAGTGAGGGAGGGGCAGTGAGGGAAAAGGGACAGTACTAGAGGCAACTGGGTTACCGTAAATTTGGGATTGGGGATGAGTGCTAGAGATTGGTGTGGGGAGAATGTGGGAGAGTAAGAGTTAGAATCAAGGTGTGGGGAGGTATTGGTAATTTGGGAAGAAGTAGAGAAGGAAAGGGGTGACTGGAGAGAGAGGGAGAAACTAGAGGATGACGAGAGGATGGTAGGAAAAAGAAAGAGGAAAGGGAAGAAAGGAAAGGTGGATTGTGAGAGGAAGAGAAGGATGAAAGAATTAAAAAAAAGGGAAGAAATGGAGAGAGGTGGGGGGGACAGAAAAAGAAGGGAAGGAAAGAAGAAAAGGAGGGAAGGGAGAAAGGGAGAGATGCCGAGAAAGGCACGGAAAGGAAGCAGGAGAAGCAGAGAAAGGATGGAAAGGAAGCAGAAGCAGAGAAGGGGTGGAAAGGAAGAGGTGAAGAGAAGAAGGAGAGGCAACGACGAAGGGCGGAAAGAGAGAGGAAGAGACAGGCAGAAGAGAGAGAAAGTCTAGGATTGGCTGGAAGATATTGGAATGAAAGGAAGAGAGGGCAGGAAGTGAAGGAAGGCAGGGGGAAAGAAAGACTGAGAAGGAAGAGAAGGGGGGGGAGAGAAAGGGAAGGAAAGAAGTGAATGAAAGGAAGGGAGGAAAGGAAGAGAAGGGATGGAATGAAGGGAAGAAAGAATAGAGGGAAGGAAAGGAAATGGGAGGGAATGAAAGAAAGGGAAGAAGGGAGAGGAAAGAAGGAAGGGAAAGAAAGAAGAGAAGGAAAAAAGAAGAGAAGGGAAATAAAGAAGAGAAGGAATGAAAGATAGGAAAGGAAAGGAAAATGTAGAGAGGCAGGAAAGGGAGGCACAGGATTGAAGGAGGGAAGAGTGAAGGGGAGAGGCAGAGAAGGGAGGAATGGGTGGGAAAGGAGGGAAGGAATGAAAGGAGAGCAGGGAGAGAAGAGAGGGAAAGGAGAGCAGAGAAGGAAGGGAGAGCAGGGAGGGAAGGGAGAGCAGGAAGGGAATGGAGAGCAGGGAGGGAAGGGAGAGCAGAGACGGAAGGGAGAGCAGGGAGGGAAGGGAGAGCAGGAAGGGAAGGGAGAGCAGGGAGGGAAGGGAGAGCAGGAAGGGAAGGGAGAGCAGGGAGGGAAGGGAGAGCAGGGATGGAAGGGAGAGCAGGAAGGGAAGGGAGAGCAGAGAGGGAAGGGAGAGCAGGAAGAGAAGGGAGATCAGGGAGGGAAGGGAGAGCAGAGACGGAAGGAAGAGAAGAGATGGAAGGGAGAACAGGAAGAGAAGGGTTAGCAGGGAGGGAAGGGAGAGGAAGGAGGGAAGGGAGAGCAGGGAGGGAAGGAAGAGCAGGGAGGAAAGGGAGAGCAGGAAGGGGTATTGTGTGGTCAGAAAAAATCAAGCCAAAACAATGTCTGGCTTAGTAGAGCGACACTAAGGGAGAAATATGCTGGCCAATACCTTACTATCACACCCCAGGATATTGACAGGGGTGCAGCAGGGGTGTTAATGGGAGAAGGGGTGATGGGGCGTTGATGTTGGCAGCCGGGTGCCTCAGCACTGAAAGAAGGGAACTGGTCTTGCTGGTGAAGGGATGCAAGGATATTGAAGGGGTGCTGGTGTGTTGAGGGGATGCTGGAGTGATGAGGGGATGCTGGGGTGTTGAGGGGAACTGCGATAATGAGGGGATTTTTAGGGTGTCGAGGAGGATGCTGGGGTGTTGAGGGGAGGCTGGGGTGTTGAGGGGATGCTGGGGTGTTGAGGGGAACTGCGATAATGAGGGGATTTTTAGGGTGTCGAGGAGGATGCTGGGGTGTTGAGGGAGGCTGGGGTGTTGAGGGGATGCTGGGGTGTTGAGGGGATGCTGGTGTGGAGGGGATGCTGGTGTTGAGGGATGCTGGGGTGTTGAGGGGATGCTGGGGTGTTGAGGGGATGCTGGGGTGTTGAGGGGATGCTGGGGTGTTGAGGGGATGCTGGGGTGTTGAGGGGATGCTGGGGTGTTGAGGGATGCTGGGGTGTTGAGGGGGGCTGGGGTGTGATGGATGCTGGGGTGTTGATGGGATGCTGCGGTGTTGAGAAGAACTGGGATGTTGAGGGGATTTCTAGGGTGTTGAAGAGGATGCTGGGGGTGTTGAGGGGAGGCTGGGGTGTTGAGGGGATGCTGGGGTGTTGAGGGGATACTACGGTGTTGAGGGGAACTGGGATGTTGAGGGGATTTTTAGGGTGTTGAGGAGGATGCTGGGGGTGTTGAGGGGAGGCTGGGGTGTTGAGGGGGTGTCTGATGCGCGTGCTTAGGAGTTGATGGGTGTGCTGGGGTGCTGATGAGAGGTGCTCAGGTGGGGTGCTGGTGGTTGAAGGTGAATATGGGGATGTTGAGGGGTGCTGAGGTGCAGATGTGGGGTGCTCGAGGTTGATGAGGGGTTATGAGGTGTTGCCTAGGGTTGCTGGGGTGTTGTTGATGGGTGCTATTGTGTTTGAGTAGTGCAGGGATTTGATGAAGAATGCTGGGGTGTTGATGATCGGTACTAGAAGTCTAATAGGGAATGCCAGGATGATAGGGGGTACATGAGGGGTGGTGACAAATAGATGTGGGGTGCTGGGGGTTAGTGACTGGTGCTATGAGTTGATGAGGGGTGTTGGAGTGTTGATGAGTAATGCTTGGGAGATGAAAAAGAATGCTGGAGTGTTGATCTGGGGTATTAATGAGGGATGCTGGGGTGTTGATAAAGGGTGCATGGGTGTTGATGAAGGTTGCATGGGTGTTGATGAGGGGTGCATGGGTGTTGATGAGGGGTGCATGGGTGTTGATGAGGGTGCTGAGGTGTTTATGAGTATTGCTGAGGATTCATAATAATTGCTGGGGTGTCGATGAGGTTTGGTGTATTGATGAGTGGCGCTGGCGTTTGATAGGGAATGCTGGGGAATTGATGAGCGATGATAGGGTGTTTATGAGGGATGCTTGGGTGTTGATGAGAGGTGCAGCGGTGAAGATGTGGGGAAACTCAGGGTTGTTTTAGAGTGTTGGGGTGTTGATGAGTGTTGCTGATGTTTGATGAGGAATTCTGTGGTGTTAATTAAGAACATAAGAGCGTCGCTCTGACCTCTACAACACTATTGTCCTCAAATATTTGTTAAGTTATACCATGAATTAAGTAAAGATCCTGAGCTTCATCTTACGAAAACAGACAAAGCAAATGTGATAGTAATTATGCACAGCGTAGATTATAATGGAAACAAACTTATTAGAAGATGGGGGAGCTTACGTGTCGACTGACTTGGTAGGTTTTAATCACCATCTCTCTTGGTTTGGCAAGTGTTTATTACCTGCGCTTGTTGATGGCTGGCAGTGTCCCTGTCGTTCTCTTCATGTTGTTGAAAGTTAAAAATTGAGTGCCACAGAGATCTGCTGTCTCACTTGAGTAATCATATGTATCCTGTGTAACATCACTACGCGTAGACTTCTTCAGTTAAATACAGAGGAGAATGTGTTGTCGGCAGCTGGGGTAGTGGCGAGGTGAAGACGATGTAATCAGTCCATCAACCTTGGAGAAATAGTTTGAGGTGGTCAGTCCCTTTGCCTCTACTCCTGCTGCCCGACAATACATTCTTCTATTTATTTAACTGAAGAAGTCTACCGGTCGTAAGCGAGACGTTTCAACTGTAAATATATCCAACTGTTGCACATGTGTCTTACTCATCAATTTGTAGGTATTTTATACTATTTTCAACATGTATTCTCTGATAAGTTTCGTCGAAGTCGTTGGTATCGTCGTGGAAACCCAATGTCTTCGTTGGGACAGTTGGGATCCACGACGTGTGAATGTTGGTGGATTATCAGCAATATTTATTATTAGGTACGAGAATTATATACAAGCAGTCAATAAAAGCCCATTATTTTTTACTGCCAGATAAACTACTTACAATTCTCAGTTATGAGTGCTTTTGTTGATGCATTAATGTTTCGAGTGCTGAACATGGGTCGTCTGCCAGGGATTCAGAACAGTTGCAGTGTGTGAAATAATCCACCTGTGAGTTCTGTGTTCCTTCATACTGATTATTTCGATCTGGGTGACATTTGCAACGATATTAATCTTCCAGGTTGTACTCTCAGTGTTGCAGTGTTAGATTTCATTTTAACAATTAGTGGGTTGGTCATTATTCTAGTAGTGAGAGAGAAAATTATCAACTTGTTGATTAGTTTGATATGCACCTGGGCTGAGGTGAGCTTTTTCTTTCGTGAAACCTGGAGCTTTGCTGTAATTATTTCGCCTCTTCGTCCTTCATTAGAAGGATGTTTAGGTTTCTTCTTTTTAATAACGCTTATAAAACACATTAAAAATAAAATACGTTTAGTTTTCTAAGTAATTCCTGGATATATTTTACTTTTGTTCATGCACTCAACTTCTTAGTTTTCCTGATATCTTGTGTACAACTACGTCAGGTTGTGCAGCTGGTGTACAACTACGTCAGGTTGGTGCAGCTGGTGTACAACTACGTCAGGTTGGTGCAGCTGGTGTACAACTACGTCAGGTTGGTGCAGCTGGTGTACAACTACGTCAGGTTGGTGCAGCTGGTGTACAACTACGTCAGGTTGGTGCAGCTGGTGTACAACTACGTCAGGTTGGTGCAGCTGGTGTACAACTACGTCAGGTTGGTGCAGCTGGTGTACAACTACGTCAGGTTGGTGCAGCTGGTGTACAACTACGTCAGGTTGGTGCAGCTGGTGTACAACTACGTCAGGTTGGTGCAGCTGGTGTACAACTACGTCAGGTTGGTGCAGCTGGTGTACACTACGTCGGGTTGGTGCAGCTGGTGTACAACTACGTCAGGTTGGTGCAGCTGGTGTACAACTACGTCAGGTTGGTGCAGCTGGTGTGGACATCACCACGAGGACAACACCGTCCATGAACTACGTGTCAGTGTGAGGTGTTTTACACGTGTTATGGAACAGTATGTCTGAGCTGACACCTTCACTTCTCAAGTACTTCATCCACCATGTGAATAACCTACATGGTTTTTATTAAAGTATTTTGATAATAATACTTTTATAATGTACAACATTAGCCATAATGACTAACGAAATGAATAACACGATTGCAAACAATTTATGAAACGGGTAGGGTTTGAACCCATGGTTTCAAACCCCCACCCGTTCTGTGGTTTGTTTGCAATCGTGTAATTACGATTTCGTGAGTCGTGATGGCGGCTTTGAGGAGAATTCAGTTAAAGTTAGTCATGGCCACACTGGCGGGAGATTCATCTGTAAAAACTTGCATTTGTGGTCAGTGGTGGCCCATGCAACCTCCCTGTGGTGTATAAATATACCTAGATGGATAAATCTTGTTGACTAGTGTTGCTCCCAGGGCAAGTCTCAAGCCTGTTTCGCCCTGGCTGGCAACAAAGGAATAGAACTGAATATTCTGTTCTAAAGGAAATCATAAAGGAATTAATAAACCATAGAAAGGTTTTATATTAATTCTTTAAAAAGGTTGAACCATAAAACAGAGTACTAATTAGATTCTTAACAACTTTCAGAACACGCTGGTGATGACAATAGTCATCACCAGCGGGATGACTCGATCTTTAGATTTTCATATACATATTTATACACTCTGCACATACTCTTACACAATTCCATGCGAAATATACACTATAAGTGTTCCTGTGGGGTCCCAAAGGTCAGGCACTAGGATCACTCGCCAGGGTTCACTTAAAATATGTATAGGTCGTTTTGGGTCTTCTTAGGTCCCGAGGCTGAGTTACCAGGTTTACTTCTAGATTCAATTACTAAACATACTCACCATGAACATATTTCACTCCAAAAATACTCAAACACAGTTTTATTCACACTTATAAACCCTAAGCCTCTAGTGTGTGTTACACAATTTTAGACATAAACCTGTCTTATGCAGCCTTTATCATATTTATAAACATATGTATTGGAAGCCATAAACACATTTATACAACAAACATATCAAAATTCCTACGAAGCTTTAAACACCCTTTTACACTTCAACAACAATCTACAACAAATCTATCGAAACAGGTAACTACCTGAGGTGTAGAAAACATCAAATGTAGAGCCGATTTTTAAGAAAGGAAACGGACAAGTTGTACTAAATTACAGACCAGAGGGGTGGGTAGACTGCATCTTCTTGTACTGTAAGAAGGATTTCGACATAGTACCACACTAAAGACTGGATGAAAAGCTAGATTGGCAGACAGGAATAGTAGGGAAAGAATTGAAATAGATCACGGAATAACTGAGAGGAGGGAAACAACCTGCGTTGGTAGGTGACGCGGTGTCAGAGTGGGTACATGTGTCGAGTGGGGTTCCACAAGGGTCAGCCCTAGGTTCGGTGCCATTTCTTCTATATGCGAATGACATGACGGAAGTGATAGATTCAGAGGTGTCCCTCTTCGCAGACGATGTGAAACTAATGAGGATAATACAAGTGGACGACAATCAGGAAAGCCTGCAACTAGATCTGAACAGGCTGTAAGATTGGTCAGACAAATTGCTCCTGGAGTTTAACTCCAACAAGTGGAAAGTTATGAAACCTGGGGATGGGCAAAAAGACTACAGATGGAGTACAGTCTAGCAGGTCAAAGGCTGCAAAACTCAATCAGGAAAAGCATCTTAGAGTGAGCATCATACCGAGCACTTCTGAGGCGCTCATTAACCAAATAACCGGTGCAGATTATGGCGCCTTGAAAGAGTCATTCACGACACTATACACGTGTACGTCAGGTCCATACTGGAGTATTCAGCATGAGTATGGAACCCACACCTGGACAAACACGTCAAGAAATTAAGAGAAAGTGGAATGGTTTGCAACAAGACTAGTCCCGGAGTTAAGGGGTATGCCCTATGAGGAGAGGTTAGGAACTTAGCCTGAGGACACCGGAGGACAGGAGGGATAAGAGGGACATGATAAAGGCTTATAAAATACTGAGAGGAATTAGGAAGGTGGACACTGCCAGAATGCTTCACAAATAGGACACAGCAACAAGGGGACACAACTGGAAGTTGAAAACTCAGTTGAGTCATAAAGATGTTAAGAAGTACCTCTTCAGCCTTAGACTAGTCAGGAAGTGGAACAATCTGGAGGGTGAAGTAGTGGAGGCAGGATCCATACATACCTTAAAGAAGAGGTACGATAAGGCTCTTGGAGCAGGGAGAGAGTAGACCTAGTGGTGATAAGCGAAGAGCTTGAGCCAGGAGCTAAGACTCGATCCCTGCAACCACAAATAGGTAAGTAAATAAGTGAACACATACACTTTTACAGCTTTAAACACTCTCATGCTCCCTGAACATACTATTGGACGGTCTAAAATACCCTGGTAACCCAGCAGTATCCTGAACATAAAAGCTCTTGCTGCAGTGTTTGCTCACTGTAACACAGTGTATTACACTGTCAAAAACACATTCGCATATATATGTATTTATAAAACTAGTACACGTTTTACACCGAGATAACACAAATATTAATCCTTTGTCATGTCGTATTTTATATTCGGTGAATTTTTGTTTAGCTGGATGAAAAATGAATATGTTGCCTAACACGTCAGTGTTATAACAACAACGCTTGTTTGGCCCTGATGTAATGTTTGTTCGTGTGTTTATCAGCATGCCTGTCTGTATGTGTTGCCAGTCTGCCTGTTTGTGTGTTGCCAGTGTGCCTGTCTGTATGTGTTGCTAGTGTGCATGTCTGTATGTGTTGCCAGTGTGCCTGTCTGTATGTGTTGCTAGTCTGCCTGTTTGTGTGTTGCCAGTGTGCCTGTCTGTATGTGTTGCTAGTGTGCATGTCTGTATGTGTTGCCAGTGTGCCTGTTTGTGTGTTGCCAGTGTGCCTGTTTGTGTGTTGCCAGTGTGCCTGTCTGTATGTGTTGCTAGTGTGCATGTCTGTATGTGTTGCTATTGTGCCTGTCCGTATCTGTGTTGCCAGTGTGCCTGTCCGTATCTGTGTTGCCAGTGTGCCTATCTGTATGTGTTACAATTGTGCCTGTCTGTATGTGTTGACAGTGTGCCTGTCCGTAGTGTGCTGCCAGTGTGCCTGTCTGTATGTGTTGCCAGTGTGCCTGCCCGTATCTGTGTTGCCAGTGTGCCTGTCCATATGTGTTGCCATTGTGCCTATAAATATGTGTTGCCAGTGTGCCCGTCCATGTGTTGCCAGTGTGCCTGCCCGTATCTATGATGCCAGTGTGCCTCTCTGTATGTATATCAATATTGACGTGTTCTGTCTCCCTGTTTTAATCTCTTTCGTTTCTCTGTCCATTCTACTTCTTTACTTCTCTTATTGCGTCAAAAATGTTTCAAGACGACTTTTGCGACGCATCTTGATGTTCTATTTTTTCCATGGTAAAGAGTCATCTTATGATCCCCTTCAATAATAAAGAGTAACAATACCGTAGCTGCAACAATATATAAATAACCCGCACTTCGGAAGGTGACTGACGACCTTACGGTCATAATTGGACAAATAACAAGTCAATAGTAAACGATCCAAGTCAGACTCAAACATTCTCAATATATTTGAGTATTTTGTATGTCACAATTCGTGAAGACTTTCAACTTGTTAAAGTGATGAAGTAACTTCTAGTTTACTTTTCTAGATTAACTATTAAATTTATCCTCGACTGAAAGGAATAATTTACAAAACTAAAGGAACTTTATGTACCAACACTGGGGTCGAGACTCAGCTCCTGGCCCCGCCTCTTCACTGATCACTACTGGGTCCTCTCTCTCCCTGCTCCATGAGCTTTATCATACCTCGTCTTAAAGCTATGTATGGTTCCTGCCTCCACTACATCACTTGCTAGACAACTCTATGGCTGAAGAAATACTTCCTAACATCCCTTTGACTCATCTGAGTCTTCAACTTCCAATTATAACCCCTTGTTTCTGTGTCCCATCTCTGGAACATCCTGTCTCTATCCACCTTGTCTATTCCTGTGTGTGCGTGCATGTGTGTGTGTGTGCGAGTGTGTGTATGTGTGTGTGTGTGTATGAGTATGTGCATGAGTGTACTCACCTAGTTGTACTCACCTAGTTGTGGTTGCAGGGGTCCTGATAAACTTCTCCATGACCTTGCATACTATACATGTCAGTGACACTGGTCTGTAGTTTAATGCTTCGTGTCTGTCTCCTTTTTAAAATTGGGACTACATTTGCTGTCTTCCATACTTCAGGTAGTCGCCCTGTTTTGATAGATGTGTTGAAGATTGTTGTTAGTGGTAAAATAGCGCCTCAGCTCCCTCTCTCAGAACCCATGGAGAGACGTTATCCGGCCCCATCGCCTTTGAGGTATCTAGCTAGCTTAGCAGCCTCTTCACTTCTTCCTCGGTTGTATGCAATTTGTCCAACACTTGATGGTGTACCCCACCTCTCCGCCTTTCTGGAGTCCCTTCTATCTCCTCTGTGAACACTTCTTTGAATCTCATGTTGAGTTCCCCACATACTTCGTGGTCATTTCTTGTGACCTCCCCTCCTCCCTTCCTCAGCCTGATTACCTGGTCCTTGACTGTTGTTTTCCTCCTGATGTGGCTGTACAACAGTTTTGGGTCAGATTTGGCTTTTGCTGCTATGTCATTCTCGTATTGTCTTTTGGCCTCCCTTCTTACCTGTCCATATTCATTTCTGGCTCTACGACTTCTCTCCTTATTCTCCTGGGTCCTTTGCGTTTTATACTTCTTCCATTCTCTAGCGCACTTGGTTTTGGCCTCGCTGCACCTTTGGGTGAACCATGAACTCTTCCTGGCTTTTTCGTTGTTCCTGTTACACATGGGGACAAACCTCTGCTCAGCTTCCTTGCATATTGTTGTTACGTATTCCATAATCTCGTTTACTGACTTCCTTGCCAATTCTCTGTCCCACTGAACCATGTGCAGAAAGTTCTTCATGCCTGCGTAGTCCCCTTCCTTGTAATTTGGCTTCCTTCGTCCTGCCCTTCCTGCGTCTCCCTCAACTTGTAACTCTACTATGTATTCAAAGCTCAGAACCACGTGATCACTGGCCCCGAGGGGTCTTTCATATTTGATGTCCTCAATATCTGCACTACTGAAGGTGAATACTAGTCCAGTCTCGCTGGTTCATCCTCTCCTCTCTCTCTGGTAGTGTCCCTTACGTGTTGGTACATGAGGTTTTCCAGTACCACCTCCATCATCTTAGCCCTCCACGTTTCTTGGCCCCCATGTGGCTCCAAGTTCTCCCAATCGATTTCCTTGTAGTTGAAGTCACCCTTGATCAGTAGCTTGTCCCTGTTCACATGCGCTCTTCTGGCCAGTGTGTCAACCCTCACTCTATTACTCTCATCATACTCTTGCCTTGGCCTCCTGCTCTTCTGTGATGGGTTATACATCAATACAATTACCGCCTTGGGACGTCCAGACTGAAGCGTTCCTATTATGTAATCTCTTGCTTCTCCTCTGTCTCCTCTCTCCAGCTCATCAAAATCCCATCGGTTTTTGATCAGCAGTGCCACTCCTCCACCCCCTCTGTTCCCTCGGTCTTTCTTCAGGATCTGATTTCCTGTTGGAAAGATGGTATCTGTTATCAACCCTGTGAGCTTGGTTTCTGTGTGAGCTATGATGTCCAGTGATGCCACTTTGACTCTTTCATCCCACTCTTCCAACTTATTCGTTATTCCATCAGCGTTGGTGTACCATACCTTCAGTTTCCTTTCCAACACTGTGTTTTGGGAGTTCTGTGAGGGCTGGGGAACGGGCAGTTTGCTGCGGGATTCTACAGCGTAGTGTGGGGTGGAGGCTGTAAGTGTGGATTGTGGTCTATGTAGGGATAGCATGTTTGGATGTGGGGTTCTGGGGGTGGTTCTGTGTGTGCTTGCTCTTGTTGCTCTGCCCTGCTCTGATTGTCCTCTGCTGATTGTGTCCTTGTCTCTCTTCCTAGCTCCTTTCGCTTTTGTGTCCTCTCCCTCATCAGCTATCGTTCTGCAAAGGGGAAGGCCTTCATATTTGTGGGTCGTTTGGGTCTCCCTGTAGCTGGCAGCTACACCCCCAACAGCTTCAGAGTATGGCAAGTAAGTGTCTGCCAATGTGTCAGCACAGGTGTAGTCCCAGGCAATCTGCTTACCATCCTTCCAGGGTAGCATAATTGCTCCATCAAGATGCTTTTGACTTCCATCAGACCTCTGCACTTGGGTTCCCGCTGGGCTGGGCAACGGGCTGTGGCGAGGCTTCTCTTTATGATGTCGTTTACCTCCTCATACTTCCCTTCTGATGTGTGACACACTAGACCATGAAGTCCGAATTGATCAGCCGTCGCCCTGCCGCAAATACACCTATGTTTGGTGAGTATGGGGGCGGCTAGGCGAAGAGCAACACCAATCCGAATGGCCTGTTGGTCGAGTCGAGTCCCCAGACAGGAATTGGGAACAGCTAGAAGGAAATCTGAGTGTGGTGCCTTCACCGCTAGGAGACGAGCTTTGTCCTTTTCCTGAAGCGTTGGTGAGCATTGGTATTTTTTTCCCCGCTATGCTCAGATTGAATTTCGCAAGGGTAATAAAAAAAAAATCACTCCGGTTATTTGGCAAAGAACGGTCTTGTTTTTCAGGCCAAACTAGTCAATTCAACATAAACAGCACGCAAGGTTAACTTATTCTTACCGAATAAGTTAAATTTTGTTTGCTTATTTTCTGCCAAATAAGCAAATACAAAAATTATTTCTAAATCTGCAAAAATAATTTGAACCTAATGAAAACAATATGTATCACTGATTTAAATTAATATTAAAAAACTTAAACTGATCTGTTAGATTTTTATTAAAATATAATTAAAAAAAAATACGTTAAGTTAGGTTTGGTTATTTGAGATTTCTAATTTAGGTTTGGGGGTAAAACTTGTTTTTCTTTAATTATTTTTAAATAATAAATCTGAAACTATTAATCCACTTAAGAACTTTTTTGAAAGAAAAAAATAGATTTTTTAGTTCAGCCTAAATGATCAGCTGTGCTTATTAGGCTCGACATTTATGTTCGTATATATGACGATAACTCGCAAGTGCACAGTCCTTAGTGCACAAAACTCAGTCCCAGTGCTCACCATGGCTCCACTCTCTCAGCTCACTCATGGCTCCACTCTCTCAGCTCACTCATGACTTCACTCTCTCAGCTCACTCATGGCTCCATCTCTCAGCTCACTCATGGCTCCACTCTCTCAGCTCACTCATGGCTCCACTCTCTCAGCTCACTCATGGTTCCACCCTCTCAGCTCACTCATCGCTCCACTCTCTCAGCTCACTCATGGTTCCACCCTCTCAGCTCACTCATCGCTCCACTCTCTCAGCTCACTCATCGCTCCATCCTCTCAGCTCACTCATCGCTCCACTCTCTCAGTTCACTCATCGCTCAACCCTCTCAGCTCACTCATCGCTCAACCCTCTCAGCTCACTCATCACTCCACCCTCTCAGCTCACTCATCGCTCAACCCTCTCAGCTCACTCATCGCTCCACCCTCTCAGCTCACTCATCGCTCAACCCCCTCAGCTCACTCATCGCTACACTCTCTAGCTCATCGTTCCACTCTCTCAGCTCACTCATCGCTACACTCTCTTAGCTCATCGTTCCACTCTCTCAGCTCACTCATCGCTACACTCTCTCAGCTCACTCATCGCTCCACCCTCTCAGCTCACTCATTGCTCCACTCTCTCAGCTCACTCATCTCTCCACCCTCTCAGCTCACTCATCGCTCCATTCTCTCAGCTCACTCATCTCTCCACCCTCTCAGCTCACTCATCGCTCAACCCTCTCAACTCACTCATCGCTCCACTCTCTCAGCTCACTCATCGCTCCACTCTCTCAGCTCACTCATCTCTCCATTCTCTCAGCTCACTCATCGCTCCACCCTCTCAGCTCACTCATCGCTCCACCCTCTCAGCTCACTCATCGCTCCACTCTCTTAGCTCATCGTTCCACTCTCTCAGCTCACTCATCGCTACACTCTCTCAGCTCACTCATCGCTCCATTCTCTCAGCTCACTCATCTATCCACTCTCTCAGCTCACTCATCGCTCCACCCTCTCAGCTCACCGATAAACCTTCCTGCATTATTCACAAATAGATTCACTCTTAACTACTTACCAATTAATCTACTTCCTCTACTCATCCAAAAAAAAAAAAAACTACCCGCAAACCAAACTAACGTACCTTCAAAATTTTATTTGGTCATTATCATAATAAAGAGTTAGCAAAGAGAGACTGTCGGCTGCGCTCTGTGAAAGATTCCTGACCGGCTTGACACTATTACCGTATTGTTCATTGAAAGGAACACAGACTTTAAGAGGATTTACTAATGTACACTGATGTTACCTGACTGTCAGGGCATTCATGCCAGAGACAAAAAAAAAAACAAGTTAAAGAGATTTAGGTATTGATTTTGTCGACCACGTGTCATTGTGGTGTTATCTAATACATGTATAATAATATAAGAAGAGTAAAATGTTTTTTTTTTTTTTAATTTTGGTATAATTAATATGTAAAATTTGAAGGATGTAATAATGTTTATGTAAAGTAATGTATATATGGAATGTTGATGTGACTTGTCAAGTCACAAGGTACCAACATACCTGTGAGGAAGCCAGTGTGTGCTTCCATATAGTGGGGATTGGGAGGTGTTCATAGGGAGGCAGTACTGCCCGGGTGGCCCTCCTGAGAGGTGGAGTGTTAGCTCTCTCAAGGAAATGGAAATCGGCCGAATCTTCTAATGAAATAAACTAAGGTGTAATAGACGCGGTGTTGTCAGACACTGGGCAAGTTCACACCACATGCAATGTGTTCCAGTGTTTTTATTTTCACTACAGGTATATTGACTTTTATTGGCCAATATTGGTTACCTACCTATAGGGAGACATTAGGATATAACACCCAAATCTTTATTTGGCACATACAGTATATTAGGTTTGAGGAATATATTTCAAATACATATTGCTACGTGTTTATCACAGATCACAACGCAAAAATCTCATCCAGCTCCTCAGAGCTGGAGCTCGTGCCTAACATATAGAAGGTGTTACCCCACTGAACCGCAGCACTTAGTCGCAGGAATAGGAAACTAGCCGTCCTGGGATCCCTAGTTACTCTGATGAGTATTTTGCCCAGCTACTTAAGGAACTCAGATGCACTCGTTCCTCGTGGGCCAAGGGCTCCGAGCTTATGGGAATAATCATATAATAATGGACAATATATATATATATATATATATATATATATATATATATATATATATATATATATATATATATATATATATATATATATATATATATATAGTAGGTTAGTAGTCAGCAACCACCCAGGAGGTACTACGTCCTGCCAAGTGAGTGTAAAACGAAAGCCTGTATTTGTTTTACATGATGGTAGGATTGCTGGTGTCTTTTTTCTGTCTCATAAACATGCAAGATTTCAGGTACGTCTTGCTACTTCTACTTACATTTAGGTCACAGTACACAAACATGTACACGTTTATATATACACACTCATCTGAGTTTTCTTTGATTTTATCTTAATAGTTCTTGTTCTTATTGCTTTTCCTTTCTTATCCATGGGGAAGTGGAATAAGAATCTTTCCCCCGTAAGCAATGCGTGTTGTAAAAGTCAACTAAAATGCCGGGAACAATGAACTAGTAACCCCTTTTCCTGTATAGCTTACTAAAAAGAAAAAGAAGAAAACCGTCAAAGTGGGATGTTTGAATGTGCGTGGATGTTGTGCGAATATAAGAAAGAGATGATTGTAGATGTTATGAATGAAAAGAAGCTGGATGTCCTGGCTTTAAATGAGACAAAGCTGAAGGGGGTAGGAGAGTTTCAGTGGGGAGAAATAAATGGGATTAGGTCAGGGGTTTCAAATAGAGTTAGAGCTAAAGAAGGAGTGGCAATAATGTTGAATAATCAGTTATGGCAGGTAAAGAAGGAATATAAATGTATAAATTCAAGGATTATGTGGAGTAAAATAAAGGTTTGATGTGAAAAGTGGGTTATAGTAAGTGTTTATGCACCTGGAGAAGAGAGAAGTGTAGAGGAGAGAGAGAGATTTTGGGAAATGTTGATCGAGTGTGTGGGGAGTTTTGAACCAAGTGAGAGAGTAATTGTGGTTGGGGATCTTAATGCTAAAGTGGGTAAAAATGTTGTGGAGGGAGTAGTAGGTAAATTTGGGGTGCCAGGGGTAAATGTAAATGGGGAACCATTAATTGAGCTATGTGTAGAAAGAAGTTTGGTAATAAGTAATACATATTTTATGAAAAAGAGGATAAATAAATATACAAGGTATGACATAGCACGTAAGGAAAGTAGTTTGTTGGATTATGTATTGGTGGATAAAAGGTTGATGGGTAGGCTTCAGGATGTACATGTTTATAGAGGGGCAACGGATATATCGGATCATTATTTAGTTGTAGCTACAGTTAGAGTAAAAGGTAGATGGGACAAAAAGAAAATGGCAACAGCAAGTAAGAGAAAGGTAAAAGTGTATAAACTAAGGAGGAGGAAGTTAGGGTGAGATATAAGCAACTATTGGCAAAAGGTGGACTAGTGCAAGTATGAGTAGTAGGGGGTTGAAGAGAGTTGGGATAGTTTTAAAAATGCAGTATTAGAATGTAGGGTAGAAGTTTGTGGCTATAGGAGGGTGGGTGCAGGAGGAAAGAGGAGTGAGTGGTGGAATGAAGAAGTAAAGGGTGTGATAAAAGAGAAAAAGGTAGCTTATGAGAGGTTTTTACAAAACAGAAGTGTTAATAGAAGAGCAGAGTATATGGAGAGTAAAAGAAAGGTGAAGAGAGTGGTGAGAGAGTGCAAAAGAAGAGCGGATGAAAGAATGGGAGAGGCTCTGTCAAGAAATTTTGCTGAAAACAAGAAAATTTTTGGAGTGAGATAAACAAGGTAAGAAAGCCTAGGAACGAATGGATTTGTCAGTTAAAAACAGAGTAGGGAGTTAGTAGATGGGGAGCTGGAGGTATTGGGTAGATGGCGGAATATTTTGAAGAACTTTAAATGTCGTTGAAAAAGGGAGGCGGTAAATTCATGTACTGGCCAGGGAGGTACAACATCGTTTAGGAGGAAGAAGAGCAGGATGAGTGTGGGGAGGTGCGTGAGGCATTATGTAGAATAAAGGGGTAAAGCAGCTGGAACTGACGGGATCATGACAGAAATGTTAAAAGCAGGGGGATATAGTGCTGGAGTGGTTGGTATTTTTGTTTAATAAATGTATGAAAGAGGGAAGGTACCTAGGGATTGGCAGAGAGCATGTATAGTTCCTTTATATAAAGGGAAGGGGGATAAAAGATAGTGTAAAAATTATAGGGGAATAAGTTTACTGAGTATACCAGGTAAAGTGTATGGCAGGGTTATTATTGAAAGAATTAGAGGTAAGACAGAGAGTAGGATTGCAGATGAGCGAGGAGGCTTTAGAGTGGGTAGGGGATGTGTAGATCAAGTGTTTACAGTGAAGCATATATGTGAACAGTATTTAGATAAAGGTAGAGAAGTTTTCATTGCATTTATGGATTTAGAAAAGGCATATGATAGAGTGGATAGGGAAGCAATGTGGCAAATGTTGCAAGTGTATGGAATAGGTAGTAAGTTACTGAAGGCTGTAAAGAGTTTTTATGAAGATAGTGAGGTTCAGGTTAGGGTGTGTAGGAGAGAGGGAGATCACTTCCCGGTAAAAGTAGGTCTTAGACAGGGATGTGTAATGTCACCATGGTTGTTTAATATATTTATAGATGGGGTTGTAAAAGCAGTAAATGCTAGGGTGTTGGGGAGAGGGGTGGGATTAAATTATGGGGAATTAAATGCAAAAGGGGAGTTGACACAGTTACTTTTTGCTGATGATACTGTGCTTATGGGAGATTCAAAAGAAAAGTTGCAAAGGTTAGTGTACGAGTTTGGGAGAGTGTGTAAAGGTAGAAAGTTGAAAGTGAACATAGATAAGAGTAAGGTGATGAGGGTATCAAACGATTTAAATAAAAAAAATTGGATATCACATTGGAGAGAGGGATTATGGAAGAAGTAAATGTTTTCAGATATTTGGGAGTTGACGTGTCAGCGGATGGGTTTATGAAGGATGAGGTTAACCATAGAATTGATGAAGGAAAAAAGGTGAGTGGTGCGTTGAGGTATCAGTGGAGACAAAAAACGTTATCCATGGAGGCAAAGAAGGGAATGTACGAAAGTATAGTGGTACCAACACTCTTATATTGGTGTGAAGCATGGGTTGTAAATGCTGCAGCGAGGAGGAGGCTGGAGGCAGTGGAGATGTCCTGTCTAAGGGCAATGTGTGGTGTAAATATTATGCAGAAAATTCGGAATGTGGAAATTAGGAGAAGGTGTGGAGTTACTAAAAGTATTTGTCAGAGGGCTGAAGAGGGGTTGTTGAGGTGGTTTGGTCATTTAGAGAGAATGGATCAAAGTAGAATGACTTGGAGAGCGTATAAATCTATAGGGGAAGGAAGGCGGGGTAGGGGTCGTCCTAGAAAAGGTTGGAGGGAGGGGGTAAAGGAGGTTTTGTGGGCGAGGGGCTTGGACTTCCAGCAAGCATGTGTGAGCGTGTTAGATAGGAGTGAATGGAGACGAATGGTTTTTGGGACCTGACGATCTGTTGGAGTGTGAGCAGGGTAACATTTTGTGAAAGGATTCAGGGAAACCAGTTAATTGATTTAGTTGGACTTGAGTCCTGGAAATGGGAAGTACAATGCCTGCACTTTAAAGGAGGGGTCTGGGATAGTGACAGCTGGGAGGGACTATTATCAGCTGTCGTATCTGAGCGCCTCTGCAAAGACAGTGATTATGTACGAGTGTGGTGAAAGTGTTGAATGATGATGAAAGTATTTTCTTTTTGGGGATTTTCTTTCTTTTTGGTTAACCACTCAGCCTGAGTGGATAAGAGCGCTGCCTGAGAATCTTGACCGTCCCCAGTAGCAGTATCGAGTCCTGCTGACTGCGATCTTTCTCTTAATATACCCGCTTGTTTCTGCGTGGTGCATTTATATATATATATATATATATATATATATATATATATATATATATATATATATATATATATATATGATATATATATATATAGATAGATAGATGCACCTTCTTAAGCAGGTTAATGGAGGTTCCACCAACTTAGAAGCCCGAGACACCATTAAAGCTTGGCACAACTTACTCCTGTTCGGCAATGTCTGTCTTGCAGTTCCTGAAAGACGAAGCAAACTGCTAACCACTTCAGTCATCAAGGCGGTGTGCAACTACCCAAGAAAAGATAATTGTGTCCCTCTGCCCCACCATCGCTGGAATCACAGAGGTAGACCCAAGAAAAAATCCACTGAAAACGAGAAAAATTGCGCACAGGTTAGCAAAAAAAATTTAAGGTAAGGCAGTGGAAGCAATCAGAATAATTACAAGTTGTTGTAAGCACTAAGAGACATGCACCCATCAAGGGGCACCATAGTCGTTAACAACAACCTGAGGAAGACCTCATCACTGGACAATTAATTTTGCCAGAATCAGAAGTCTATAAGGTGGTAGTGTTATTTCCAGCAGGATCTGCAGGAGGTTACACTGGAATTCGACCACAACACCTCAAAGAGATGGTAAATTCAGTACTCGGCGCATCTGCATCAATTCTTCTCTCCGAGTTAACAACCTTCGTCAACAACTGTCTGGCTGGGCGAATTCCAGAAGAAATTAAGCCTTTATTTTTCGGAAACTTATTATGAGCTTTGAAGAAGAAGGATGGGGAATCAGACCCATTGCTGTTGGTAACACTCTTGCCGTCTCGTTGCCAAAGCAGCAGTAAGAAACATTCGCCTAGAAGCTGCCAGTTTACTCCAGCCACACCAACTGGGCTTTGGTGTCTCTCAAGGCAGTGAAGCGCAGCTCATGCGGCAAGGGCCTACATCAGGGACTTACCAGAAGAAAAGACCGTAGTCAAACTTGACTTTAGAAATGCTTTTAATATAGCGAACAGAGATGTGGTCTTGCCAGCCGTTCAGGATCGGTTCCCCAGTCTTTTTCACTTTATTTCAGCTGATTACAGCAAATCCTCAATTCCTTTGTTTGGCGAACATGAAATTCCCTCATCAGAGGGTGTTCAGCAGGGTGATCCACTCGCTCCACTTCTTCTTTGCTTGGCGGTAAGAGAATTAGCTTGCGCAACGAGCTCAACATCTGGTACCTGGATGATGGCACTCTGAGAGGTACTGAAGAGTCCCTGCTAGAGGACCTACAACTGGTGAAGACACGGGGAGAAGCCTTGGGACTCATCCTCAATTCCTCCAAGTGTGAAATCATCACAACAAACCAGGAAATAATCAGAGCTGTGCAAACAATCCTTCCTGAAGTGTCTACTACCACACCATCCAAGAGAACCCTCTTGGGACTACCGCTTGGTCATCAGACCATCAACACAGTCCTCAAGGACAAACTGAATGACCTGTAGAGGATGGAGGAGAGAATAAGAGATCTTGATGCCCATGATGCCCTGTATCTCCTCACGAGGTGTCTTACTATGCCAACACTCACTTACTTCTTGAGGTGCTCACCCTCTTTTCACAACCCAACACTTGACGAATATGACTCACTCCTGAGATCAATCTTTAAGAAGGCACTGAATCTGTCCCTGGAAGATCAGCAAAGTGGGTTGGAAAATGTTCTGTTAATGGGTTGGATTTGTAAAGGACGTGCCAAGAATGGGCCAACAGGACTACTGCAGTGTTCCTCATTTCTTATGTTCTTATGTTTTTATGGGTTCAGGCAACTCTCCCATTGTGACTGAGAGGTATAGGGGTGTATAAGGCAACGCTGGTAGCATTACCTTCATTTCTGTCCTCGTGTTTGGCTTCCAGTGGACTAGTCAAGGAGACTGTCTCCGAACGCTTGAGAGGTGCGGTAGGAGCTCAAGACCCCCCAAGTTCACTGAAGCAGCCATGCTGTGGGACATTCTTGTAGACCCCTCAAGCAGACCAGTTCCTCCCAAAAAGCACAAACAGTCCCACTGGGACAAACCGATCATGGAAAAATCGCCAACACAATGCTCACCAACACTTCAGGAAAGGACAAAGCTCGTCTCCTAGCGGTGAAGGCACCGCATTCAGGAGATTTCCTTAGAGGGTACTCGACTCGACCCACAGGCCATTCGGATTGGTGTTGCTCATCGTCTAGCCCCCATACTCACCGAACTTAGGTGTATTTGCGGCAGGGCGACGGACTTCATGGTCTCGTGTGTCATACATCAGAAGGGACGAAAGCAAAAAATGAGGAGGTCAACAACATCATAAAGAGAAGTCTCGCCACAGCCCGTTGCTCAGCTGACGGGAACCCCAAGTACAGAGGTCTGACAGAAATCAAAAGCGTCCTGATGGAGCCACTATGCTACCCTGGAACGATGGTAAGCAGATTGCCTGGGACTACACCTGTGCCGCCACTTTGTGGACACCTATTTCCATACTCTGAAGCTGAACGGGGTGGAGCCGCCAGCTACATGGAGATCCAAGAGATCCTTAAATATAAAGGCCTTCCCCGTTCCTATAACTTCTTCCCAGTAGGGTCAGAAACCCTTGTAGCTTAGGGCAAGTGTGTTCTAAAGTTCCTCAAAGAGCTGGGTGAAAAGCTCGTCACAGAAACTAAGGATCACAGAGCGGCCAGCTTCCTCTTTCAGAGACTCAGTGTTGTGATCCCGAAAGAAAAAGCCTGCAGCATTCTGGGCACGGGGCCCATCGCCGGGGGGCTGGACAAAGTATTCGAGATGTAGACTCTGAGATGTTATTTATGTTATTCTATTCCCCATGGTATATTTGTAAATGTATTTTGTCATTAAATAAAGTCCACATGGAATATAGGGGTAGGAGGAAAATATTCAAACAGTTCCGGGGAGAACCTCGAGTTATCAGTTAAGTAAGTTTATACTTTTCTCTGAGGATGAGGGTCCCCAGTCTAGTTCCAGAGGTGATACCTCTCTATATTATTGATATATATATATATATATATATATATATATATATATATATATATATATATATATATATATATATATATATATATATATATATAAAATATTTCATCACTGTGCAGAGATCGACATTAGGAACCCAGATGCGCTTCGTATGCTTTATATAGTAGAAAATAAAACAGCTTAATTATACGATGAACATGAATTGTTTCTAATTTTTTAAATTTGTGGTGAATTACAAAAAATTATGTTTGATATTAGAAATTTTCCATATATTACATCACTTTAAAAAAAAAATATTCATTTACACTTGTTCCTTTTTTTGTCCAAATAGATTGTTTTACGAGGAAAAATATCTTTTCCTTAACTGCGACCAGTAACTTTCCTGTCTTTCAGACTATAATGTTTTCACAATATCTCACGATAGAGAGAGAGAGAGAGAGAGAGAGAGAGAGAGAGAGAGAGAGAGAGAGAGAGAGAGAGAGAGAGGAGAGAGAGAGAGAAGAGAGAGATAGAGAGAGAGAGAGAGAGAGAGAGAGAGAGAGAGAGAGAGAGAGGAGAGAGAGAGAGAGAGAGAGAGAGAGAGAGAGAGAGAGAGAGAGAGAGAGAGGAGAGAGAGAGAGAGAGAGAGAGAGAGAGAGAGGAGAGAGAAGGGGTGAGGAGGGCAAAACGCGATCCATTTCATTGACTTACACTTCAGTACACTGCAAATGTCATGAAGCGGCAGTAGACCAACTGGAGTGCTCCTCCACACTGCTGTAACATAACAACATAAGAAAGAAGGAACACTGCAGCAGGCCTACTGACCCATGCGAGGCAGGTCCTTGTCACTCCCGGCTTACACCTGACTACCTAGAGTTAACCCTCTCCAGGTAGCCAGGTCACTTCCACTTAAGGAAAGTGCACGACATAAGACCAAGTAGCACAAGCTAGTCAGGTCCAACTCCACCCACTCCTGTATTTATCTAACCTATTTTTAAAGCTACACAACGTCTTATATTCTGAGAGCAGAGGGAGCGACGATGGCGCTCACTCGCATATTATTATAATTCGATACTTTTGTTTCAGGAGAAAGTTACTCCAAAACGAAGCTCAGGTAGTTTATATTAACATAAATTAGGTTAGGTAAAGTAGTAGGTTAGGTTAGGTAAAGTAGGTTAGGTTAGGTAAGTTAGGTTAGGTTAGGTAAGTTAGGTTAGGTTAGGTAAGTTAGGTTAGGTTAGGTAAGTTAGGTTAGGTTAGGTAAGTTAGGTTAGGTTAGGTAAGTTAGGTTAGGTTAGGTAAGTTAGGTTAGGTTAAAGTTAGGTTAGGTAAAGTTAGGTTAGGTTAGGTAAAGTTAGGTTAGGTAGAAGTTAGGTTAGGTAATAGGTTAGGTTAGGTAAAGTTAGGTTAGGTTAGGTAAAGTTAGGTTAGGTTAGGGTAAAGTTAGGTTAGGTTAGGTAAAGTTAGGTTAGGTTAGGTAAAGTTAGGTTAGGTTAGGTAAAGTTAGGTTAGGTTAGGTAAAGTTAGGTTAGGTTGGAAAGTTAGGTTAGGTAAGTTAGGTTAGGTTAGGTAAAGTTAGGTTAGGTTAGGTAAAGTTAGGTTAGGTTAGGTAAAGTTAGGTTAGGTTAGGTAAAGTTAGGTTAGGTAAAGTTAGGTTAGGTTAGGTAAAGTTAGGTTAGGTTAGGTAAAGTTAGGTTAGGTTAGGTAAAGTTAGGTTAGGTTAGGTAAAGTTAGGTTAGGTTAGGTAAAGTTAGGTTAGGTTAGGTAAAGTTAGGTTAGGTTAGGTAAAGTTAGGTTAGATTTGGTAATTTTTTCATCAAAATTCGAAACAAATTAATATTTATTTATTTACTTTTCATTAATGTGCCTTGTAATAACAGTTTCCACATCATATTATTAGAAAATTATAATTCATTCATTACTGAATCTTTTAAACAATATTTCATTGTCTAAATCCACGAAGGAACGATATAAAATAATTAATTTTAAATTCAAATTAAAAACACGACAAAAAGGCTACTTTGCAATAAGTGTATATGTCATTTTATATTTGTAACCAAAACACATTCAAAATAGTTATACTCTAGGTACATGTAAAAAAAAAAAAGGCGAGGATAAAAAGAAAAGGATTGAATGTGCTCAGGGACACTCTCACAACCCTATGTTCTTCCCTTGGTATATATACCATTGAATGTGCTCAGAGACACTATCACAGCACTATATTCTTCCGTTATATATACCATTGAATGTGCTCAGAGACACTATCACAGCACTATATTCTTCCGTTATATATACCATTGAATGTGCTCAGAGACACTATCACAGCACTATATTCTTCCGTTATATATACCATTGAATGTGCTCAGAGACACTCTCACAACACTTTTCTTCCCTGGTATATATACCATCGAATTGTATGTTCATTTATGCACCTGGGTAAAATGCATATGTTCTCTCCAGCTTATGTATTGTGCTACCACTAGGTTTGCTCTCTTAGACTTGAAAAATCCTGGTGCACAGGATACAGCTTCCTGAATAAAGCTTCCAGTTATCTCTTCTCTATCTCTATTTACAATTCGTCGGAATTTCACTTCCATTTACTGATTCATCTTGCACCAGTTCATTTTGTAAGAAAAATTTTCCGTGCCTCAAAAGGCTTGGCTTCTTATATTCCTTAAACTTAAATTATTTAAGTCATAAATATAAGAGTGGAAATGTAAACAGATACCTAAATATATATATATATATATATATATATATATATATATATATATATATATATATATATATATATATATATATAGTATATATATATGGAGAAGAGAGAAGTGAAGAGAGGAGAGAGAATGTTGAGTGAGTGCGTGGAGAGTTTTGAACCAAGTGAGAGAGTACTTGTGGTTGGGGATCTAAATGCTAAAGTGTGTAAAAATGTTGTTTAGGGAGTAGTAGGTAAATTTGGGGTGCCAGGGGTAAATGAAAATGGGAAGCCTATAACTGACCTATGTGTAGAAAGAAGGTTGGTAATAAGTAATACATATTTTATGAAAAAAGGATAAATAAGTATACAAGGTATGATATAGCACGTAATGAAAGTAGTTTGTTAGATTATGTATTGGTGGATAAAAGGTTGATGAGTAGGCTTCAGGATGTACATGTTTATAGAGGGGCAACGGATATATCGGATCATTATTTGGTTGTAGCTACAGTTAGAGTAAAAGGTAGATGAGACAAAAAGAAAATGGCAACAGCAAGTAAGAGAGAGGTAAAAGTGTATAAACTAAGGGAGGAGGAAGTTAGGGTGAGATATAAGCAACTATTGGCAGAAAGGTGGGCTAGTGCAAGTAGGAGTAATGGGGGGGTTGAAGAGAGTTGGAATAGTTTTAAAAATTTAGTATTAGAATGTGAGGCAGAAGTTTGTGGCTATAGAAGGGTGGGTGCAGGAGGAAAGAGGAATGAGTGGTGGAATGAAAAAGTAAAGGGTGTGATAAAAGAGAAAAAGGTACTTATGAGAGGTTTTTACAAAACAGAAGTGTTAATAGAAGAGCAGAGTATATGGAGAGTAAAAAAAAGGTGAAGAAAGTGGTGAGAGAGTGCAAAAGGAGAGCAGATGAAAGAGAGGGAGAGGCTCTGTCAAGAAATTTTGCTGAAAACAAGAAATTTTTTTGGAGTGAGATAAACAAGTTAAGAAAGCCTAGGGAACGAATGGATTTGTCAGTTAAAAACGGAGTAGGGGAGTTAGTAGATGGGGAGTTGGAGGTATTGGGTAGATGGCAGGAATATTTTGAGGAACTTTTAAATGTCGATGAAAAAAGGGAGGCGGTAATTTCATGCACTGGTCAGGGAGGTATAACATCGTTTAGGAGTGAAGAAGAGCAGGATGTGAGTGTGGGGGAGGTGCGTGAGGCATTACGTAAAATGAAAGGGGGTAAAGCAGCTGGAACTGACGGAATCATGACAGAAATGTTAAAAGCATTGGGGGATATAGTGTTGGAGTAGTTGGTATTTTTTTTTAATAAATGTATGAAAGAGGGGAAGGTACCTAGGGATTGGCAGAGAGCATGTATAGTTCCTTTATATAAAGGGAAGGGGGATAAAAAAGAATGTGGGAATTATAGGGGAATAAGTTTACTGAGTATACTAGGTAAAGTGTACGGTAGGGTTATTATTGAAAGAATTAGAGGTAAGACAGAGAGTAGGATTGCAGATGAGCAAGGAGGCTTTAGAGTGGGTAGAGGATGTGTAGATCATGTGTTTACATTCAAGCATATATGTGAACAGTATTTAGATAAGGTAGGGAAGTTTTCATTGCATTTATGGATTTAGAAAAGGCATATGATAGAGTGGATAGGGGAGCAATATGACTAATGTTGCAAGTGTATGGAATAGGTAGTAGGTTACTGAATGCTGTAAAGAGTTTTTATGAGGATAGGGAGGCTCAAGTTAGGGTGTGTAGGAGAGAGTGAGATTACTTCCCGGTAAAAGTAGATCTTAGACAGGGATGTGTAATGTCACCATGGTTGTTTAATATATTTATAGATGGGGTTGTAAAAGAAGTAAATGCTAGGGTGTTGGGGAGAGGAGTGGGATTAAATTATGGAGAATCAAATGTGAAATGGGAGTTGACACAGTTACCTTTTGCTGATGATACTGTGTTTATGGAAGATTCTAAAGAAAAGTTGCAAAGGTTAGTGGACGAGTTTGGGAGAGTGTGTAAAGGAAGAAAGTTGAAAGTGAACATAGATAAGAGTAAGGTGATGAGGGTATCAAACGATTTAAATAAAGAAAAATTGGATATCACATTGGAGAGAGGGATTATGGAAGAGGTAAATGTTGTCAGATATTTGGGAGTTGACTTGTCAGCGGATGTGTTTATGAAGGATGAGGTTAACCATAGAATTGATGAAGGAAAAAAGGTGAGTGGTGTGTTGAGATATCTGTAGAGACAAAAAACGTTATCCATGGAGGCAAAGAAGGGAATGTACGAAAGTATAGTGGTACCAACACTCTTAAATGGGTGTGAAGCATGGGTTGCAAATGCTGCAGCGAGGAGGAGGCTGGAGGCAGTGGAGATGTCCTGTCTAAGGGCAATGTGTGGTGTAAATATTATGCAGAAAATTCGGAGTGTGGAAATTAGGAGGATGTGTGGAGTTACTAAAAGTATTAGAGGGCTGAAGAGGAGTTGTTGAGGTGGTTTGGTCATTTAGAGAGAATGGATCAAAGTAGAATGACTTGGAGAGCGTATAAATATGTAGGGGAAGGAAGGCGGGGTGGGGGGTCGTCCTCGAAAAGGTTGGAGGGAGGGGGTAAAGGAGGTTTTGTGGGCGAGGGGCTTGGACTTCCAGCATGTGTGAGCGTGTTAGATAGGAGTGAATGGAGACGAATGGTTTTTGGGACCTGACGATCTGTTGGAGTGTGAGCAGGGTAATATTTTGTGAAGGGATTCAGGGAAATCAGTTAATTGATTTAGTTGGACTTGAGTCCTGAAAATTTGAAGTTAATGCCTGCACTTTAAAGGAGGGGTCTGAGATAGTGACAGCTGGGAGGGACTATTCTCAGCTGTCGTATCTGAGCTCCTCTGCAAAGACAGTGATTATGTATGAGTGTGGTGAAAGTGTTGAATGATGATGAAAGTATTTTCTTTTTTGGTATTTTCTTTCTTTTTGGGTCACCCTGCCTCGGTGGGAGACGGCTGCCTTGTTGATATATATATATATATATATATATATATATATATATATATATATATATATATATATATATTGTTTTATTTATTAATTTGTATATTTAGTAACTATTCTGTGCTAACAATTATTCAAATATTTTTTTCATATGATGATTTTAACTTATAACTGCCATGAAAAAAAGTGCATTGACACTGTGCTATCTTTTATTAAATATTTCTTTGTAAACACTACAATGGTAGAATTCCTTAGTTGAATCATTATAGTAATGCTGTTTCTTCTGCAAGTTTGCCACTGTCTTTTGTGGATCAGGAGGCGCAGTTTAAGACCATATGAGTAGCTAGACTGCCTTCTTCTTCTGAAAATGCTGTAATATGACACTTGTTCAGGTGCTGTACTGTGAGGAATTAGGTACAGGAGAACGTAGATCAATTTCGAAAATATATTTCCAGAGATAAAGAGAGTCTGTAAGCGGTACAGGTTTTCAGCGCCATTTATGAAGGACAGGATGCAGGAAGGTTCCTCCATCCTTCCTTTTTTTTCCCCATTTATTACCCAGAGAAACATCTTCATTCTTTTTATATAATAATCTTCAGAGGGCATATTGGCTAAAGCCTCTTTTGCAGAGATTACAGTATCATTCCTGAGAATTTAAAACAAATTGAAAGAAGAGAACTGGTCTTTTTTTCCTATCACTGTAACCTCGTTCAGTTTTCTCCAGTTTCTCTCCCTATTACCTGGCAATGATTCGGGCGCCATCAAGCTCAACACCGGCGTCAGTTTTTTATCATCTTCAACTTCAACATCGACTTTTGAATCACCTTATACAGATTTTCGAGAACCATGAGCAACTAGATGAATTACGGTCGCTGCGAGAGTCGATAAAGTTAACCCCGTATTTCATATCCCAAGACCCGTGAGCGGCAATAAATGCGATTGAAAATGTGTACAGAGCGGCGTAAGTTGAAAATGGAATTAAATAATATCTTTCATGATTTGAAGGGAATCAGAAGAGGCATTTATGTGTCATCATAAGAAAACTAGTATTCTAACTTCGTCCATAAAAATGTTAAATTAGGATATTACACAGCCCAGATTTAATTCAAACCTTTCAAAGAGACTCAAAATACCATAATGCTAAAGTGCATAAGGAAATTAAGCACGAAGCCGCTCAAAAGTCGCATTATTAAGATGTCAGCTTGGAAAGCTGACAGTCACACTCTGGTCAAAGCAGAATTTATTTTTTTCCATTTTCCAACAAAGCAATTTAGGTCCAACAAAGCCAAAACCAATTTAATTTTTTCTCCATGTAAGATTGACCACACTTTAAAATACTAAGCAAATTCAAATTCGATCCAAACAAGAGGAAGGAGAGTCTAGTTCCTTGGATCAAAAACCCTTCAACAGAATCAAAACATTTCGAGATTTAAAGTGACAGTATAGCATCCACACACTCCATGAAATATGTCAGTCTTCACAAGGAAATAAAATTTTGGGATAGTCTGTGTAACATTGTGGGTCGGGCAGCCACACGTGCAAACACACCACTCAATCTTGCCAGAGATGCAACACTCAATCTTGCCAGAGATGCAACACTCAATCTTGCCAGAGATGCAACACTCAATCTTGCCAGAGATGCAACACTCAATCTTGCCAGAGATGCAACACTCAATCTTGCCAGAGATGCAACACTCAATCTTACCAGAGATGCAACACTCAATCTTACCAGAGATGCAACACTCAATCTTACCAGAAATGCAACACTCAATCTTACCAGAGATGCAACACTCAATCTTACCAGAGATGCAACACTCAATCTTGCCAGAGATGCAACACTCAATCTTGCCAGAGATGCAACACTCAATCTTGCCAGAGATGCAACACTCAATCTTGCCAGAGATGCAACACTCAATCTTGCCAGAGATGCACTACACAAGAAATGAAAATATGAAGTACGTATATATGGGTATATATTATTCTAGGACAGAAGTAACAGCATTAGCTACTACAGTCAAGGGGTCTTTTGTTGCATCGGGCTGTAAAATAAGTCAAGTTAGAAGTATTGGTGTGTTTGGGAAAAGAAGAGAGTGTGATACTATGGATGTTAGAAAAAAAACAGATACATAGAGTGTAAAATAAAACATTTAGACAATATCAGGAAAACTTATGAAAAATATAAAAATTCATACATGTTGACTAAAGATAATAACCACAACTATCTGAGTAGATGGAACTTACAGAAGAAACACTTAGCAAAAGTTATTTAAATAGATAAGCACTTAAAACAAGATAAAGGTGATTAGATTAACTGTATTTTCAGGATACTTTAATTTTTTTTTACATTATCTAATGGTTTAATTTGACTTCCAAAAACAAAGGTTCATATTATTCAGCATATAAAGAAACAACATGAAAGGAAATGTGGTGGGGCAGTACGGCAGAGAAAACCTGAAGTATTTAAATTTAATGGTTGGTAAGACCTTCCGCTAAAAGACAGCATTCAAGGAAGTCAGTTTGCCGTCTACATCGTAAATACCCAAACACGAAAATACATTAATTTTAGAAGATTTTATAATTTAGAAAAACTGAACTGGACTTAGTCATCCAACAATTTCCTAGAGGTTGTCCAAGATTGTTTTTTCAAGCAGCCTATGATAAAACTAACTAGAGTTATTTACCTGCTTGAAGTGGTTCTGGCAAACAAAGAGGCCACAGAATACCTTTGATATACCTTTGAAGAGTTTCGAGAGCTTCTCTACTCTCTGAGCCCGGCCATGGGCCAGGCTTGCCTGGTCAACCAGGCTGTTGCTGCTGGAGGCCCGCTGCCCCACATATTCATCACAGCCTGGTTGATCTGGCACCTGGTGAAGATACTTGTCCAGTTTCCTCTTGAAGGCTTCTACACTGGTTCCAGTTGTGTTTCGAATATCTTCTGGTAAAATGTTGAATAGTCTGGGGCCCCGGATGTTAAGACAGTGCTCCCGTATTGTCCTCACCTCACCCCTGCTCCTCACTGGATTTATTTTACACTTTCCCCCATATCTCTCACTCCAGTATGTTGTTATGGCAGTGTGCAGAAGAGTAGAGGGGACACACATTACTCTGAGGTGTGCTGCTTGAAGTGGTTCTGGCAAACAAAGAGGCCACAGAAGAGTAGAGGGGACACACATTACTCTGAGGTGTGCTGCTTGAAGTGGTTCTGGCAAACAAAGGCCACAGAAGAGTAGAGGGGACACACACATTACTCTGAGGTGTGCAATATACTACATGGCAGTGATGGTCAAGAGTGGAACCACATTGATTTCCATTTACTAAGCCTGAAGGCCACTACTACAGCTTCTCCAGGTTATGAAACAGCGTGATCTCGGCAATAACGGCTTGGATAGTCATATGTCAGATTGGAAAGAGGCCAGTGGATCCCTTCAACCCATTATAAATAATAAAGATACAGTACCATCAAAGAGTCCTACAACTTATACAATGCAAGCACGAGCAAACTTGAAATAATACATGAGGCAAAAATTAGTTTGTCACAAAAATGGAAGTACATGGTGCCGAGGTATGACCTATATCTACACTGAACCTGTAATGGTCAATGGAGGCGTAAAGACAAAACCCCTGATTCATTTGACTAAATATAAAACAAACGATAACTTTGAAAAATCATGTTTTTAATCCATATTAAAAACAAATGTCCCAAATTGAACTGAATGGAATTTTAAATGTGATTTAGGACATAATTCTTCGCCAAATGACAAAAGTCATTTCTATAATATTTTTTTCTGAGTTCGACCATTCTCTTACTAGACCACACGTGCCAAGAAGAATTATAGACAGTGATAGGTGGATGACTCTGTCTATTTAAGCTGAAGCTTTTAGTTCATTTTCATGGAATATAACATTTTTGAATGATTTTGAACAGGTTAAACGCAGCTTTTACAAGTTTTTGTGAGAGCCGAAAGTCTGGTAACCCAATAAATTAACCAACCAACTCAATAAATTAACCAACCATCCCAATAGATTAACAAACCATCCCAATAAACCACCCAGCCAAATAAATCAACCAACCTAATAAATCAACCAAACCAATAACCAAAAACCCAACCAAATATACCAACCAACCAACCCAATAAACAAACAAACCGAATAAGCCTACAACCAACTGTTGCAAAAGACGCGAAATCCATTAGAAATAGACATCTCCAGTGAATATTAGAAAGGTGTGCCCCTCTAGCATTCAGCCTGTTACTGGGTTTTTGTAACAAGAAGTCAGTATCCTGGTCCAGTTATCCGTTATATTCAATAGTATCTTAGGATTTCAACTGAGAGGGTACTAACTAATCGAAATAAAATTTAAAATGTCTAGGGTATCAAAGTAAATCAATTTAATACAAATTAGGATATTAATTAGGATGTTAATTAGGAGGTTAGCTCCTACACTTCTCTCATATACAGTATTATTGTGCTGAAGGCACATATTTCTTTATGGCTCTTAAGTACCATCTAGTACAATGTCAGCAAATATAAAACAATACTAATATATACAAGTGAGTATGTGTGTGTGTGCTCTAGGTAGCTCGTTATGTCTCAAGACTCGACTCGACTTAAACAGTGACTGACTAAACGTCTTCACATAAGCTAACTTCTCTACCAAACTGGCAATCAGAACAGCTTGCTTGAACAGTAAAACGACCGATTCGCCGAACAGCAATATAGCAAGCAACAGCAACACAGCGTCAGAAACAAGGAGATAAAATAACGATCCTAACTGGAAACCATCAGCAGATCCTCCCTTAATACTGAATTGAAGTTCAGCATAACCAAATCCCAGACTATGACGGTGCGCAGATGCCAGAACGAATTAGGTCAGCTCAGGACCTGAGTATTTTAATGTGTCAGTGACACACAACCTCAGTAAAACGTCGAAAATCACTAAGTCTAGGCTATGTTCTGTGAACAGAGTTACACAGAGACCAGAGAAGCATGTTTCGTCTTACCACCGAACACATACTCTACCAAACAGAGTCTAAATGACGAGAAAACAAGCAGAAATAATAGCGAGGTGTTGCTCCAACCAGGACCAGCAAGCGAAAGAGTGCGAGCAAGGGGAGGCACTCTCCTCACTCAGGTGGGATCACGGCACTCTGGTCACGTGACTCTCCCGTGGACTGCCCAGCACTCCAGAGACGCCGGCAGTATAACAAGCGAAGTGCTAGTTACCAAGGTAGTTTGCCAACTCACGGGCAACTACTCAACACTCTCGAACAATGAGCAAAGTGTAAATTGCTACATCCTACCTAATAATATAGCTAAGTCAAATAATCATATAAAGCAAGATATTAACGATTTAGCTAATATCGAAAACATCAGCAATATAAAATTATAAGAAAGAGAAATATACATCATAATTACAATATATATATATATATGTCGTGCCGATTAGGTAAAACTTGCGATTTTGGCTTAAATAGCAAGGCTCACCTTGCCATATAAGACAAGTGAAAATTTGTGTATACAATAATTTCGCCAAAATCATTGTGAAAATATCGAAACAAATATATTTCATTGTGTTTGTTTATTATTAAATTAATGTTAACGTATCTAAAATATATTTAGTTGGGTTAGGCTAAATTAAATTGCGCTTGTTGTAATAAGGTTAGGTAGGTTTTCAAAGTTTCTCTTGGTACAAAATTATAAATTCTTACATCAACATAAATGAAAAAAATATATCTTTAAACGTATAAGAGAAATTTTTAGAAAGGACTTAATTTTAGATGAGTTCTTGCTAATTGACCAGTTTTACCTAATCGGCACGACATATATATATATATATATATATATATATATATATATATATATATATATATATATATATGTCATGCCGATTAGGTAAAACTGGCCAATTAGCAAGAACTCATCTAAAATTAAGTCCTTTCTAAAATTTTCTCTTATACATTTAAAGATATATTTTTTCATTTATGTTAATGTAAGAATTTATAATTTTGTACCAAGAGAAACTTTGAAACCTACCTAACCTTATTACAACAAGCGCAATTTAATTTAGCCTAACCCAACTAAATATATTTTAGATACGTTAACATTAATTTAATAATAAACAAACACAATGAAATATATTTTTCGTTATGTTCAGAATGATTTTGGCGAAATTATTGCATACACAAATTTTCACTTGTCTTATATGGCAAGGTGAGCGTTGCTATTTAAGCCAAAATCGCAAGTTTTACCTAATCGGCACGACATATATATATATATATATATATATATATATATATATATATATATATATATATATATATATATATATATATATATATATATATATATATATATATATATATGTACATTGTGCCCCAATCTGGGGTCGCAATACCAACCCAATAAACCAACCAACTAACTAATAAAACCAACCACACGCAGTGACCACTGTGAAATGTGAACAAGAGTTAATATTACAATATAAAAATATAACATTTAAGATTCAGAGAAAGCCAGGTAATTTCTGAATGAAATTACCGAGAAATGTAAACCTGCCTATTAATTATTAATTTAAAACAGGAAACATAATTTTGGAGCTCATCCACGTAGAAAACTTAATATTATTTACTCCAAAAATAAAATATTTTTAACTGTTGGACCCAGGATTTCTACCCATTAAAGCTGTTATATAAATTTTCATATATCTCCTTTCATGTTAAATTTCATTTATCTGAATATTTTATCTGACAATACGCAGCTGTAGAAAAACTTTTAAAAGAGAGAGAGAGAGAGAGAGAGAGAGAGAGAGAGAGAGAGAGAGAGAGAGAGAGAGAGAGAGAGAGAGAGAGAGATTACTGTAGTCTTGCGCATTCTTTTCTTGTTTTGATTACTTCGCATCATCGCGAAAGAGCAAGATTAATACTTCACTGTCTCGTTGTCCCACAACCTATTGCAGTGTTTGAGGATGTACAGCAGATCTGCTACATCCGTTGTGTAGTCGGGTGAAACCTCTCAGGAACTTGAAAGATGTCCAAGTACCTGGCAGATATGTGCCGGAAACGAGCCAGGCGTCACAACAGTAAGGTTTAGAGGTACCTACGGGATTCTACTTAAATAATCAGGATTGCACTACTAAGCTTTGTTGAAAATCTGTAGTTAGGATAATCCATCAAAGAGAATCACTTAATGAGCTTCAAACTAACTTAAATATCAGGCCTACATCAAGGGACATATGTTGCTCAGCTGATGCTGATATAACTAACAAGACCTGGAATACTCACACTGAGATTAATCCAACAACAAATAACTGTTGGAAATGTGTCAGCACTAGAGTTCAAAACACTGAGAATATATGTGCTTAAAGTGTTCGTTATGTCTCGGTAAGACTCAAGGCGACTTAATAGTGAATCTAAGTTCAAAATTACCAAATCCCCGACTACGACAGTGCGTAGATGCCACAACACATTAGGTGAGAAGCTTTAGCTTGGGATCAGGGTTGAAGAAAGTCTCCACGACACACAACCTTAGCAAAACATTAAAAATCATTAAAAATGAACAATGCTATGTGAACAGAGTTACCAGAAGAATGATTCGGATCTGTTAATAAAAACATTGGCAATATAAAATTATATGGAAAGGTAATATATACATAATATATATTGTGTCACATCTTGTAGAAAGTACAGCATAGGGCGTAGAATTTCTTGTATCAAGATCCCATGATGTTGCAGTGTTTGACAGAGTGATAAATGGTTTTGAAAACCGACGAGTTGAAGACTGAGACACTTATGCAACATATGGGAATCTTTATCACTCTGTCAGAGACTGCAACATCATGGGATCTTAATACAAGAAATTCTTCAATACTTGTTCAACCTTTGGACGAAGACCTACTAGTGGATGGTACCACTATGACCCCGCCTCCTCCTGCTTCGCCTCACCTGACTACAGTATATAAGCAACGTCTACGCCCTATGCTGTACTTTCTACAAGATTGATGGACTGAACACATCGACTCCAAGCCGAGGGACTAATAACCTCAAACTCCTCCTCTCCTTACACCTTTCTGCTTTGTATTGGACTGATGAAGCCATTGTGTGGCGAAACGTTTCCTTAATAACGATTCCCATATGTTGCATAAGTGTCTCAATCTTCAAAGAGTTTTGAGGTTATCTGAAACAGATGCCCTTGGAAACGTTATTTACTGAAGATAGCAGAGGTGAAAATAGCGCCATCGATTATTAAGCCCACTAGTGGAAGTAAGTCTTAAAGTTAGGCAAGCTTAGAGCTCTAAAATAATTCTCTGTTCTATGATTTCAAGATATTTCATTGTCAGAAAATTATCTACTTACGAATTACAAAACCGCCAAGTAGATGAATAAGACATTTGTACAATACTCGTTTATCTTTATTGATAAAACGTTTCCCAACCAATGGGTTTATTAATCAAATACAAAAAATAAAGTAAGTCGAAAGAAAGCATAATGTAGTTAAAGGTTAGAAGTCTCTTCACCTTGTTGAATCGGTTGGAGACGATGGAAGACATGGAGAACTAGTTTGAGGTGATCTGTCCCTCAACTTAAAATGGTGATCCATCCAACAGTTTTCAAGAATCTGGAGTAGATGTCCTGGGACGGACACTTACATACTGAAGCCTGGAGAGTTGAAGACAGCTTCACTAGCTGGCAGAACCCACTAGTGGAAGCAAGTCATGGCATTAATGTAAGCAAGCGTAGAACTGTCTAAGAGTTCACTGGACCAAGATTCCAAGAAGTTGTTGTGACTGACAGTTATCACATATTATATATACAACATGTTTATATCATATATACAACACCTTAAACTTCTTTATTTTGTCTTCATAGGGAAGGATGGTCAGGCTAACGTGAGTTCATTGTTCACCCTCGACCGAAAGCTGAATTTCACTTTAACTTTGTCTCATCCTACTTCACTGGAGACCAGGAGCTGTCACCCAATTTAGCAGGACTGCTACTCCAAGACTCTCGTGCTGACCCAATAAAAAAACCTGACTTGAGTTTATGCACCTTTATTAAGATAAGATTGTTCGTATTTGTGGCCCCGGAAGGTTGGCCACCCAGGATAACCCAAGGAAGTCAGTGAGCCATCGACGACTGTCTCTTATTTCCATTGGGTGTCCTTTAATCTGGTCCCCCAGGATGGGACCCACACCAGTCGGCTAACACCCAGGTATCGACACGCTAGGTGAACTACGGACACTGAGCGTATGAGGCGAGTGTTGCCTACCAGGCCACTGCCAGTCACAAAACCCTTCGTAACATGACCCTTTGTAATATGACCACATCTCCGTATGTGTCTCACAAACATTACGTACATTCTCTTTGTTATCCACTATCGCCTACCCATCCTTCTAGAAAATTAAAATACGATAATATGTATCACTCCAGCACTTGCTATGTGGTAACATCCTTTATTTAGCTCCAGGAAACCAGCGCTGGCAATTTAAAATCGATGTTGAGAAAGCGTTCCCAAGTTAGACATTCCCCAGAAGGGATATCAGGGATATCTCTTTCTTATATAGAATTGGAAAGAATTTGAAATTGTTGAGAATTTCAAATAGAATAGGTCTGGGAAAACTTGTCATTTTTTTTTTTTTAAGCTTACGCTATTATTTTGAGCGCTACGGAACCATATGGGAGAAGTTTGTAACCAATGACATATACCATTTGCGTGAGAGTAAATATTCCAATTAACACAAGAAAAAATGTATACATACTTGCAAAATATTTATTGTGTAATAATAGTCGTAATAATATATTCATTCAGCTTGTTAAAAAAAAAAAAATACTTTGCGATTAGGAAAGTGTTTAGAGAAATATAGGACATTAATATAGTACGTTACTGCAATAATTTCATGCTGAATAACTCTGTATTAAGTGAACACCTGCAACTTGCAGGAAACACAACTGAAGTCAATGCTTCTCATAAGGTGGCAATATTGTCTAAGTTTCTCGACTTTGAAACAATATAAAATAAAAGTGTTACGACTTTGTATTACACAAGAAAATAAGTTAAGTAAAAGGACACAAATGCAACTAATGTGACATTTTATTGTGGCAACGTTTCGCTCTCCAGGAGCTTTGTCAAGCCGTTACAAACAACACATGGACACAGAGGGTATATATATGCTCAGAGTGAGGTGCAATACTAGTGGAGGTAGAAGTAGTAGTGATATAAGTCGTAGTAGTAGTAGTAATACAATAAGGTAGAACAATCAAATTGCACATGAGTAAAAGGTGATAAACAAATACTTGGGTAGTGAGAATAACCTATTGTTATACTACCCAAGTATTTGTTTTATCACCTTTTACTCATGTGCAATTTGATTGTTCTACCTTATTGTATTACTACTACTACTACTACTACTACTACTACTACGACTTATATCACTACTACTTCTACCACCACTAGTATTACACCTCACTTTGAGAGTATACATATACGCTCTGTGTCCATGTATCGCTTGTAACGGCTTGACAAAGCTCCTGGAGAGCGAAACGTTGCCACAATAAAATTTCACATTAGTTGCATTTGTGTCCTTTTACTTAACATATTGTCGGTAATTCTACCAATATTATTACAAGAATATAAGTGTTGTTACGACTTTGTATTACACAGTAAAATTAAAGTGTTGCTACAACTTTGTATTACACAATCATAATTTAAAGTGAAGGAATAACACCGACTGTTCCACTAATTGAAATATTTTTAAAATGACGCCAGTTGTTTGTCCTCAATTAAAAACATGTTGTGGGTCTTTCTCGTGAATAATAAACTCTGACACAAATTCATATAATGAGCGGCATTTCAATAATATTATTTTGAAATATTTAAACACCTGAGTTATATTAGTATTTTGATGTTGCTGAATTATGGGTAATATTTATTAACTCGTCTACATTGACATAGTTACATGAACCAATAATATGTTAATGTGAGCTCATGTTTTTTCCTCCAAATGCAGTTTGACATGTTTGGTGCCTCCTTCTGGCTCCCACAACATGTCAACACTTCAGTAATCTACTTGGGATCACGTCATTTTAAAAATTAGCTAACTGTATATCATTACTTATGAAATCATCATAACAAACAAATCACGGAACAGGTGGGGATTGAACCCATGGCTTGAACCCTGCTTAGTGTACTGGCCTGTGAATTTTGAGACTGACCTGCCATGGCTTCTAGTCGCACCCGTTCTGTGGCTGATTAGCGTATCATTAGCCTGTCATGCAAAAATAATTGGATGATTGTTCTTAATGCCACAATAGCCCCGTCCGTTGATTAAGCATCGCCAAATCTTCCCTTGAAACTAACACCTTAGCTCTTAAGTCAACATTTTCTGGAAAGCCAGGAAAATGTCCAGATTATTTACTATTTTTGAAGTCTCTTCAAGCATATTCTCACTTCATTTAAATTAACTTTCAACATTTTTCAGGATAATTTTTTTATGCTCGTATTGTGGTGGGAGTTTCAATGGCTTCTCGTTAGACCAAAATCTCCCAAACTTTACCTTCCCTCTAATTTATGTATCTCTTTTATTTTTATCACTCCTCAGATTCGTTCTTCCTAATCATTCTTCATGTCTCCTTCCTCGTGTCGCTACTAGAGCCAGACATCTTACCCTGGCTCGCTGGATTTATGGCACTTCCTGGAGAATGCCTACTCACATATGTTAAAAACTTTAAAAACTATGTAAAATTTAAATTAGCAATATTATTAAATAAATTGGTTTCCACATAATTAGTCAACGTCCCCTCTGGCTCTCTCCAAATAATAAATATATGTATTTTTGTGTTGAATTTGGACATTTTATATAAAACTACCAATTTTACTGATTTTTTTAGACTGGAGTTTAAAAAAAAAATAATTTACTTACTGAATTTTAGAAAAAAAATGAAATAGAAGATAGTACTGAAAAATAAAAATGATATTTAGATTTTGCCTTCTAAGCAGCAAGATTATTGTGCATTCCACATTATGTGAATACTCAAAAGGCCTCAAAAAGGGGTTAACAGGTGTGTATCTGGATTAATATCTACAGTTGACTTATCTTTTGCAAGCAAATTTAAGTATGTCCGTGTTACGATAGGAGCCATATCTATAGGCCTGTTTTGGCCCCTTCTGTAACAACACGTCGAATCAGGCTCAGTTCTAATTGTTCTTAGAAAAATGTCACCTTTTATTTATGATGGGGATTATTATTAGGAGACTAATCCGACTTAGTAAAATTCCTGCTCTTTAATACAAACATGTAAATACTTAGAGTATGTTACAAAGTTCTCTTGCAGTGTAAAACATAAAGATACACTATACAAATGTAGCAACTGATATAGTCTCAATAGAGACAGAAGTGTATTAGATACCAGTCGAGACTAAGTATTATTCCTTGAGTAGGGAATTTGTATTAAGGCTGAGAGCCTGGATCAACTCATGAGAGAGTATATGATCCTACTCCTTACCAGGAGAGGGAGCGTGAACCTACTCCTTGTCAGGAGAGGGTGTGTGAACCTACTCCTTACCAGGAGAGGGAGCGTGAACCTACTCCTTGTCAGGAGAGGGTGTGTGAACCTACTCCTTGTCAGGAGAGGGTGTGTGAACCTACTCCTTACCAGGAGAGGGAGCGTGAACCTACTCCTTGTCAGGAGAGGGTGTGTGAACCTACTCCTTGTCAGGAGAGGGTGTGTGAACCTACTGACGAGTGCCAATGTTTGGTAAACTGACGTCATGTAGGTCACGTGACTGAGGGAGACAGACCGGTAGTCTGACTAGTGGTTTCCCACTACATGTATTATGAACTAACATGTTAGTATTATGAACTAACAGCACAATATAATATAATACTATATTAGCATTAACATACATATAATCATGCTAATACTTATAATAAAAATAAAGAGAAATATCCCACTGGAATATACTCAAAAATAAAATATTTCGGGCATAACTCGCAACAGTCCGGTACATGAAGCCTGGTCTCAGACCGGGCAGCGGGGGCGTTGCCCCCCGAAACCCTCTCCAGGTAAACTCCAGGTATCTTATTTTCATTAAAAATATGCCTTGACATAAGACATAGGTTATTATACTGTCTGTGTATATTCCTCAGTTAGGCCCATAATTTCAATATAGTGACCATAGGCCTACCCACATACTCTACATTTAGCATGAGTATCGTGTGTGCCAAACTACCAGAAGTACTTGTAGACAAGCCTAAACTTGGCTACAACAACATAGGTCAGTCTGTTCACAGTGCAAGTTGCTCGGTAAATGTAGTTATCTACGTTCATGTTATCATAGTGGGTTATGGATCTACTCAGGCTTCTAACTGCACTCCTATTAAATTAAGGTTCATTATTTACTTCTCCCCCAATATTATGCTAGACACAGACACACCAAAGTTATACTCTAATTTTACCTTTAAGGGTATTTTCCTTTGCTAACTTATCAACCTTATTAATGAGCAATTCATTGTATGCTTGAATCCATAAAAATTGTATATTAATTTTTTATTTTATTTTTTTGAGTACTTATATCTGGCTCGTCCATTAAGCATGTTAGTCATTGACAGAATAAGTAATAATCATTGGGTCAAGCTCAGTGTCGTAATTTAACTATAGCGCCAATAGAATGGCAAACAATTCACCAGTGTAGACACCCAGTTAATTCTTATTCCTAACTCAACATAGTTCCCATCATTCTTCTCTAGAGATTGGGTAGGCAAGAGCCAGCGGCTCCCCTAGGCAGAGGGTACTCATGGCTGGCTGGAACAAGTGCCCACTGCTTGCAGTTGTGAAGGTCGTGAGAGGTACTAAGCTAGATTATAAGAGCAGATGCAGCTCAGCCAGTTGACTCACGCTTAGCTTTATCAGTGTATATAATATATTCTTACTAACAATTAAGCCAGAAATTTCTTCTAGAGCAGTTGCCTTTACAAGTGATTTAAAAAAGTGAGAGATATTGAAAACTCCCACTTTTACAGCGTTTTCAATTTAGAAAACGTTTTAGAAACAAGTGTTCTTATTTTTACATTAACTTCGCCCAAGGATTTAGTTTATAATTTCAGAATTTCTTAACCCACTATCTTTAAATTTTCAACTCTGGCGAGTTGTTACTCACTGGGAGGCTGTTGAACACCTCTAAAGTGAACCTGCTCTCTCCATAGGCTGTTGAACACCTCTAAAGTGAACCTGCTCTCTCCACAGGCTGTTGAACACCTCTAAAGTGAACCTGCTCTCTCCACAGGCTGTTGAACACCTCTAAAGTGAACCTGCTCTCTCCACAGGCTGTTGAATACCACTAAAGTGAACCTGCTCTCTCCACAACTTTTATATACACCTTCGTTTTTATCTGCTTCAAAATTTCAATTCTCGTATATTTTGCTTTCGTTCCTCGTGATTGGCTATTAATCCAAACAGTTGGACTTATCCCAACCTTCCTTGGATCGACTCTCATTGCTATACGACACTTGCTGGTTAAGAACGACACTTGCTGGTTAAGAACGACACTTGCTGGTTAAGAACGACACTTGCTGGTTAAGAACTACACTTGCTGGTTAAGAACGACACTTACTGGTTAAGAACGACACTTGTTGGTTAAGAACTACACATGCTGGTTAAGAACGACACTTGCTGGTTAAGAACTACACTTGATGGTTAAGAACGACACTTGCTGGTTAAGAACTACACATGCTGGTTAAGAACGACACTTGCTGGTTAAGAACGACACTTGCTGGTTAAGAACGACACTTGCTGGTTAAGAACGACAGTTGCTGGTTAAGAACGACACTTGCTGGTTAAGAACGACACTTGCTGGTTAAGAACGACACTTGCTGGTTAAGAACGACACTTGCTGGTTAAGAACGACACTTGCTGGTTAAGAACGACACTTGCTGGTTAAGAACGACACTTGCTGGTTAATAACGACACATGCTGGTAAAGAATAACACATGCTGGTTAAGAACCTTCACTTGTTAAAATAAAAGGGATTATAATGAGTATTGATCTTTAAAGGTTGAATCATCTAAGGAAATGACTGAAACTTATCTTGTGTTGAGGCTGAGTAGTTGCAAATATTGTAAGAGTTTGTGTAATTACTGGAGAATGCTCTGCCTCTCAACTTTCAGTGTTGATGTCTTAGTTACTAAGGAAGGATCGTATCGGTTTGACCTTCAGCAATTCATAATGTCTCTTTGTTTATAATCAAATTGGTTTCTTTAATGTAACTGGACAACATCTCTTCTAATCAGAGATAAGTAGCAATGTTAGACTTTATTTGTATTTTTGTAGATTAAATGAACATTATGTACGTTTATGCTCCCATATTGATGGTGTGTTCTCAAGCCCAGTGTCAAAACATTTTATGTTTTCGATCCAAAGTTTAAGTAAATAATTACCTACAAACATACTTAAACCTTAAAGTATGATCACCTTACATAAAGAAAAGTCTGGAGAGTTTTTTCCTGGTTAGTCCCTCTTCTTTTCTTCTTTTTCCGTGGAAGAAAGAGGGAAAATTGAAATACTGATTTCCTTGCAATAAATTCAAAGTGTCTCACTCAATTGGCTTCACACTTCAGCATAATAATATAATAATACAAACTATGAGAGGCTTCAAATTAAATGTTTCTGTGAATTTTAGAATTTTAGTCTCTGTGAAATAACAAGAGAATACTACCTCAGTTTGGCTTCAAAGTAGGAGTGTCTTACTGGAAGTTTTGAATTAGTTTGGGCTGTGTACAGTGCTAGTCACGGCATTATGCAGGGGCACTCACCCGGCATAATGCCGTGAGTAGCACTGTATGTCCTATTTTGCCATTGTTATTGAGGAAATCGTGAATCAGTTGCCTCTGATAATTTAGGAATACCTCTAATTATTTACTTCAAATATTCATTGCTAATATTTGCACTAAATTATAAACTTACGCCGCATTCTGCACAATTCTTATCTAGTGTTGTGATGTTGTGAGGACTGGAGGTTCATGTGATACAATACCTTCCTGATACAGCACCTCGATCCATGTAAATCAAATTTTGTGTAAGAATAACTCGAGGGAAAAACTTAAAAATTTTGGTCATAATGAATGTTGTTTTTCACATTAAAATGAGAATTCGGGAAATAAAAGAATATATAATTATGGCAAAACTTACCACTAGGTGTTCTGAAAACATTGTTTACTCAGCTAAATGTTCTAATAAATGTGCAGAAGGTTGTTCCCTGCTGCTTCTTTCTTATAAAATCAGTTAAATGCTAATTATCTTCCCTCTTCCCTTTCTCATTTAATCACCTTTTCAATTTTTTGACATTTCTTTTAATGCATCAATTTCGTTCCTTATGCCTGATACATCTTACTGATACATCTTACTGATACATCTTACTGATACATCTTACTGATACATCTTACTGATACATCTTACTGATACATCTTACTGATACATCTTACTGATACATCTTACTGATACATCTTACTGATACATCTTACTGATACATCTTACTGATACATCTTACTGATACATCTTACTGACACATCTTACTGATACATCTTACTGATACATCTTACTGATACATCTTACTGATACATCTTACTGATACATCTTACTGATACATCTTACTGATACATCTTACTGATACATCTTACTGATACATCTTACTGACACATCTTACTGATACATCTTACTGATACATCTTACTGATACATCTTACTGATACATCTTACTGACACATCTTACTGACACATCTTACTGACACATCTTACTGACACATCTTACTGATACATCTTACTGACACATCTTACTGACACATCTTACTGATACATCTTACTGATACATCTTACTGACACATCTTACTGACACATCTTACTGATACATCTTACTGATACATCTTACTGATACATCTTACTGACACATCTTACTGACACATCTTACTGATACATCTTACTGATACATCTTACTGATACATCTTACTGATACATCTTACTGACACATCTTACTGACACATCTTACTGACACATCTTACTGACACATCTTACTGATACATCTTACTGACACATCTTACTGAACCATCTTACTGACACATCTTGCTGACACATCTTACTGATACATCTTACTGACACATCTTACTGACACATCTTACTGACACATCTTGCTGACACATCTTACTGACACATCTTACTGACACATCTTACTGACACATCTTGCTGACACATCTTACTGACACATCTTGCTGACACATCTTACTGACACATCTTACTGACACATCTTACTGACACATCTTACTGACACATCTTCTGACACATCTTGCTGACACATTGTACATCTTGCTGACACATCTTGCTGACACATCTTACTGACACATCTTCTGATCACATCTTACTGACAATCTTCTGCTGACATCTTGCTGATACATCTTACTGACACATCTTACTGACACATCTTGCTGACACATCTTACTGACACATCTTCTGACATCTTACTGATACATCTTGCTGACACTCTTACTGACAATCTTCTGACACATCTTTACTGATACATCTTGCTGATACATCTTACTGATACATCTTACTGATACATCTTCTGACACATCTTACTGAACATCTTACTGAACATCTACTGACATCTTATGACATCTTGAACATCTTACTGACACATCTTACTGAACATCTTACTGACACTTATAATCTTACTGACACATCTTGCTGAACATCTTGACTTTAGATACATCTTGCTGATACATCTTACTGACACATCTTCTGAATCTTACATCTTGCTGACACATCTTGCTGAACATCTTGCTTGACAATCTTGCTGATACATCTTACTGACACATCTTGCTGACACATCTTCTGACACATCTTACTGACACATCTTCTGAACATCTTACTGACACATCTTGCTGAACATCTCTGATACCATCTTACTGACATCTTACTGACACATCTTGCTGAACATCTTACTGACACATCTTACTGACACATCTTGCTGAACATCTTTGACTCACGAAAATCTTGCTGACACATCTTACTGACAATCTTGCTGACACATCTTGCTGACACATCTTGCTGACACATCTTACTGACACATCTTACTGAACATCTTGTCTGACACATCTTGCTGACACATCTTACTGATACATCTTATTGATACATCTTCTGACACATCTTGCTGACACATCTTACTGACACATCTTACTGACACATCTTACTGACAATCTTGCTGACACATCTTACTGACATCTTACTGACACATCTTGCTGACACATCTTGCTGATACATCTTGCTGACATCTTACTGACACATCTTGCTGACACATCTTCTGACACATCTTAGCTGACACATCTTGCTGACACATCTTACTGACACATCTTACTGACACATCTTGCTGACACATTACTGACCATCTACTGACACATCTTCTGACACATCTTTATGACACATCTTGACATCTTTGAACATCTTCTGACACATCTTGCTGATACACCTTACTGACACATCTTGCTGACACATCTTGCTGATACATCTTGCTGACACATCTTGCTGACACATCTTACTGACACATCTTACTGACACATCTTACTGAGACATCTTACTGATACATCTTACTGATACATCTTACTGATACATCTTGCTGATACATCTTATTGATACATCTTGCTGATACATCTTACTGATACATCTTACTGATACATCTTACTGATACATCTTACTGACACATCTTACTGACACATCTTACTGAGACATCTTACTGATACATCTTGCTGATATATCTTACTGATACATCTTACTGATACATCTTACTGACACATCTTGCTGACACATCTTGCTGACACATCTTGCTGACACATCTTGCTGATACATCTTACTGACACATCTTGCTGACACATCTTGCTGATACATCTTGCTGATATATCTTACTGATACATCTTACTGACACATCTTACTGATACATCTTGCTGACACATCTTGCTGACACATCTTGCTGATACATCTTACTGACACATCTTGCTGACACATCTTGCTGATACATCTTGCTGACACATCTTACTGATACATCTTGCTGACACATCTTACTGATACATCTTGCTGATACATCTTGCTGATACATCTTACTGACACATCTTGCTGACACATCTTGCTGACACATCTTGCTGACACATCTTGCTAATACATCTTGCTGACACATCTTACTGACACATCTTACTGACACATCTTACTGACAGATCTTGCTGATACATCTTACTGACACATCTTGCTGACACATCTTACTGACACATCTTACTGACACATCTTACTGACACATCTTACTGACAGATCTTGCTGACACATTTTGCTGACACATCTTGCTGACACATCTTGCTGACACATCTTACTGATACATCTTATTGATACATCTTACTGACACATCTTGCTGACACATCTTACTGATACATCTTACTGATACATCTTACTGACACATCTTGCTGACACATCTTACTGATACATCTTATTGATACATCTTGCTGATACATCTTACTGACACATCTTACTGACACATCTTACTGACACATCTTGCTGACACATCTTACTGACACATCTTGCTGACACATCTTGCTGATACATCTTGCTGACACATCTTACTGACACATCTTGCTGACACATCTTGCTGACACATCTTACTGACACATCTTACTGACACATCTTGCTGACACATATTACTGATACATCTTGCTGACACATCTTGCTGACACATCTTACTGACACATCTTGCTGACACATCTTACTGACACATCTTACTGACACATCTTACTGACACATCTTACTGACACATCTTACTGACACATCTTACTGACACATCTTACTGACACATCTTACTGACACATCTTACTGACACATCTTACTGACACATCTTACTGACACATCTTACTGACACATCTTACTGACACATCTTTCTCAAATCTATATAACAATATGGCCTCTTTTTGAGCCAACAACCCCATACCACCTCAACCCCCACCACATTCAACCCCCACCACCTCCAACCCTTACCACCTTCAACTCTCACCATCGCCAACCCCTCATCATCTCTAACCCCTACCACCTCCAATCCCACCATCTCCAACCCTTCACTACCTACAACTCTTCTCCACATCCAACCCCTCACAACCTCCAACCCCTCACCACCTCCAGCCCTTTACCACCTCCAATCCCCCACCACCTCCAGCCCTTCACTACCTCCATCCCCTCACCACCTCCAACTGCTCATAACCTATAATTCTTCACCACCAACCCATCACCTCCAACCCTCACCACATTCGACCCCTACTACTTTCAACCCTTATCACCTCCAACCCTCACAACCTCAAACCCCACCACGCATCACCATCTCCAACACTTCACATTCAACCCCTCACCTCTTAAAACGTTTCACCACCTATAACTCTTCACCACTAACCCCTCACCACATCCAACCCTTCACCATGTCCAACTTTTCACTACCTTCAGCCACTCGCCTCCTACAACCTTCACTGTGGCGTGCTAAGATTATGTTACATTATATTCGGCGTATGTCACACACCCATATAGGCTGCCTCCCAACCAGCGAACCAGGTGCTAAGGATTTAACGATTAGGGGACCCCATTATTACACCAGTACCGTGGTTCAACCAGCCAATCACAAGGCAGCCCGCTAGTTGTGAAGCGATGTGGTACACTCGTGACTCATCCTTGGAAGACTCCTATAAGTATGGTCGTTACGGTTCTCATCGTGTCTCTGTCTTGTACTATTGTACATAACTATATATTATATTGTACATACCTGATTACTGTTTGAAGAAGGAAATACAAATATTTAGTCTCTGTGTTGCTTTACTTGCCCATTGCTAAGTGGTTGTCGTGCTACAGCCAGGTGTGCAGACCATTAGACTATATGTGTGTTCGTAATACACAATACCTTCAACCCCTAACCTCTTCGAACCTCTCACCACATACAACACTTAAACACAACCAGCTCATCACCGCCACCAACCCCTCACCACCTGCAGAAATTCACCATGTACAACTTTTCACCACCACCTACTCTTCACCTACTCTTACATTTTCACCTCCACTCCTTCACTGCCTTCAACCCTTCACCGTCTCCAACCCTTCACCGCCTTCAACCCTTCACCGTCTCCAACCCTTCACCGCCTTCAACCCTTCACCGTCTCCAACCCTTCACCGCAACCATCACCTCACCACCTAACACTCTTCACCACCTCCAACTCTTCACCCCCATCCCCATCACAACCTCCAACCTTTCACACCCTCCAATCTTTCCCCTTCTTCAACTCTTCACCACCACCAATTTCTCACCCTCTCTAACACCGCAACTCCAATCCCTTACCACCTCCAACACTTCTCTACCTCCAACCCTTCACCGCCTACAACCCCTCTCCACCTCCAGTTCTTCACCACCTCTAACTCTTCACCACCTCCATCTCTTCACCACTTCCAACCCTTCAACACCTCCAATCCTTCAACACCTCCAGTCCTTAAACACCTCCAATTCCTTCACCTCCAACAGCCTTTCAAATCATATACCTCTTCACCACCTCCAACCCCTTTCCACCTTCAACTCTTCACCACCTCCAGCTCTTCAACATTTCCAACCCTTTACCACCTGGAATCCTTCACTACCTCCAACCTTTTACTACCTTCAGCTCTTCACCACCTCCATCTCTACTCCACCTCCTTCTTTTGACCACCTCCAATCCCTCACCACCTTCAACTCGTAAACACCTCCAACTTTTCACTATCTCCAACCCTTCGGTTCCTCCAACACTTCACCTCCAGCCCTTCACTACCTCCAACTCTTCACAACCTTCAACAGATCCCCACCTCCTTCAACTCTTCACTACCTGAAACCCCTCACCACCTGCATCTCTCATCACCACTAACTCATCACAACTCCCTCACCACTTCCAACCACTCAAAACATCCATCCCTTCACTACATCCAAAGTATCATTACCCTAACCAGCTCCAATTTCACGACCTCCAACTCATCAACACCAACTCCACCACCTCCAACTTTTCGCCAATTTCATCCCTTCACCACCTTCAACCCATCATCACCTCCAACTCTTCACCATCTACGATCCCACACAACTTCCAACCCTTCACTACCTCCAACTTTTTACCTCCTGCACTCCTTTACCACCTCCAACTCTTCACCCCATCCCTTCACTACCTCTAAATCTTAACCTCAGTCCCATCACAACCACCAACCCTTCAATAACTCCAACCACTTACCATTTTCAACTCTTCACCACCTCCAACATCTCACCACCTGTAACCCTCACCACTTCCAATCAATAACCACCTTCAACCCTTCACTACCTCCAAATCTTCCCCACCTCCAACCCATCACCACCTCCAACCCTTCAGCACCTCCAACCCTTCACCACCTCCAACCCTTCAGCACCTCCAACCCATCACCGCCTCCAACCAATCACCTCCTTCAACTCTTCACCACAAACCAATTTCTGACCATCTCTAACCCAGCTACTCCAATCCCTTACCACCTCCAATACTTCACTACCTCCAACCCTTCACCACCTACAACCCCTCTCCACCTCCAACTCTTCACTTCCTACTCTTTAACACCTCCATCTATTCACCACTTGCAACCCTTCAACACCTCCAATCCTTCACCTCCATCAACCTTTCAAATCATCCACCTCTTCACCATCTCCAACCGCTTTCCACCTCCAACTCTTCAACATTTCCAGCCCTTTACGACCTGGAACCCTTCATCAATTCCAACCCTTCACCACCTCCAACCATTTTTTTACCTCCAGCTTTTCACCACCTCTAATCCTTCACCACCTCCAATCCCTCATCACCTCCAACTCTTCACCACCTTCAACAGTTCACCACATCCAACCCTTTATCACCTCCAAGTCTTCACCACTTCCTATCCCTCACCACTTCCAACCCCTCACTACCTCCAACCCTCCCCCCTCTCTACCTAAAACTCCTCTCCACCATCTCCATCATACCCCCTTTACAGTATCCACGTTTTACCCCCCTCCAACACTTCACTACCTCCAATCCCCTCAACACCTCTAACGCCTCACCGCCTACAACCTCGAATCACCTGAAACTCTTCACCCCTCCAAATATTCACCACCTCAACCTTGCACCACTTCCACTCCTTCACCACCATCCCTTCACCACATCCATCTCTTCACCACATCCAACCCTTCACCACCTCCAACCCTTCACCACCTCCAACCATCACCACCTCCAATACATCGCTACATCTAACTCTTCACCACCTCCAACTCTTCACCACTACTCCCCCACACAACCTCCAAGCTTTCGCGACCTCCAACTCTTCACCAACTCCAACTATCTCACCGCCTGCAACTTTTCACCTCCAATTCTTTACCCTCTCTAACCCCCAACTCCAACCCTCACTACCTCCTTCCCTTCACACCTCCAACACTTCACCACCTTCAATCCCTTTCCACCTTTATCTCTTCACAAATTCCAACCTTTCACCACCAACAACACTTCACCACCTCCACCCTTTCACCACCTAAAACTTTTCACCACCACCCCATCACCACCTCCAACATTTCATCACCTCTAAATTTTCACCAGCTCCAACTCCTCAAATCCTACAACCCCTCACTACCTCCAAACGTTCACCACCTGCAACCCTACAGCACCTACAACTTTTCACCACCCACTAACCCTTCACCACCTCTAACTCTTCACCACCTCAAACCCTTAAGCATCCTAAATCCATCACCACCTGCTTCTTTTCACCACCTCCAACTCTTCATCATGTCCAACCCTTCACTACCTCCATTTATTCTGCACCTCCAATTTTCTCTTGACCACCTCCAACCCCTCACAAACTCCAACTCATATCCACCTCCAACTTTCACCACCTCCATCCCTTCACCTCCAGCTTTTCATCACCTCCAACTCTTCACCACCTCCTATTTTTCTCCACTTCCAACCCCTCACCACCTCCATTCCTTCATCACTTTCAACTCTTCACCACCCCCAATTCTTCTCCACCTCAAACCCAACACCACCTCCATCCCTTCATCACCTTCAACCCTTCACCAACTCCAACTGTTCACCCCCTCCAACCCTTCACCACCTCCAACTCTTCACCACCTCCAACTCTTCACCACCTCCAACTCTTCACCACCTCCAACTTCCCTATGGGATACTTCACAGGTAGAAAGGAGAGAAAAAACTGCTGGGAACGAGGGCGTGGCTCTTCAATGAAACACTGAGGGGAGGGACGTGGAAGGTCTGGGAAAAACGGATATGAAGTGGATGTGGCTCTTCTAGGAAAGAGAGAAGAGGAGAGCGTGTAGTTCTGTTGACATGGGAGACGTGGCTCTTCATATAAATTGTATCCACTTGTGGAGCCACCTCAAGGTAATGCCAACATCAACATTTACGTGAGTCTCCTCGTGGTGAGTGGAGCAATTAAGGTGAGCCAGCTGACCACCCTATATGCTTTGGTTCTTTGTATTATAAATGGGGAGATGAACAAAATACTAAACAAAAAAGATTTTCTTGTGGAAAAAAATGATTATCAAATTAAGATTGATTCACACACACACAAAGCTAAGAAGAAGTATGATAAAGCTCATGGAGCAGGGAGAGTGACCCAGTAGCGGCCAGTGAAGAGGCGGGGCCAGGAGCTATGACTCGACCCTGCAACCACAACTAGGTGAGTACACACACACACACACACACACACACACACACACACACACACACACACACACACATATATATATATATATATATATATATATATATATATATATATATATATATATATATATATATATATATATATATATATATATATATATATATATATAAACTTGCTTCAGGGAAAACTCAAAGTTCTCCCTGAAGCTGTTTGAAAAATTTCTCCTACCACCCCTGTATTTTATATATACAGTGGACCCTCGGTTTTCGTTCACCTCCAAACTCGAACAATTATGTAAGTGTATTTTCGTAAGTGCTTTTGTAAGTGTATTTTTGGGGGTCTGAAATGACTAATCTAATTCACATTTGTCCTTATGAGAACAAATTCGTTCGGTAACGGCACTTAAACAGCATTCTGGAAAGAATTTTCAACGAAAACCGAGGGTCCACTGTACTTTATTTAAAGACAAAATACATTGACAAAATACATTTACAACAATATAATAGGGAGTAAAACAACATAGATAGCAACTCAGAGCTACATCACAAATACTTCGTCCAGCTCCCCGGCAGTGGGCCGCGTGCCCAGAATGCTGCAGGCATTTCCCCTCTGGATCGCAACACTGAGTCTCTGAAAGAGGAAGTTGGCCGCCCTGTGGTCCTTGGTTTCTATGATGAATTTTTCACCCAGCTCTTTGAGAAACTTTAGAGCACACTTGCCCCATGCTCCAAGGGTCTCCGACCCTATTGGGATGAAGTTATAGCAAGGGGGAAGGCTTTCATATTTGCGAGTCTTCTGGGTCTCCCTGTGGCTGGCAGCTCCAACCCCTTCAGCTACGGAGTATATATATATATATATATATATATATATATATATATATATATATATATATATATATATATATATATATATATAGTATAATATATATATATATATATATATATATATATATATATATATATATATATATATATATATATATATATATATATATATATATATATATATATATATATCGATAACAACACTGCAACTAGTCGAGGATTCGAACCCATGTCATTTTGGCCCGCCCCATGGTGAGCGAAAATCACACATGACGCTCTAACCCAAAGGACCACCCAATCCTACAAGAATCACGCACCCAGCAGAGCTAGGTGTTTCACCATGATCTGAGGACTCACCATGGGGCGGGCCAAAACAACATTGATTCGAATCTTCGGACAGTCGCAGTGTTCTAATTGATTCAATACCTACTAATTTTTTTTGTATAACATTACCAAATAAAGTAATTCATTCTCATGTACTCCTTGTAACTCATGTAATGACCATATAAACTGTTATTGCAATACAAATAATTGATTTGATTTGCTTGATCTGATTTAATAAATTGCATTACTTCAAATAATAAATTATTATGTTGATATATTATAAAACTGTAATGCTTCAAAATTGTAGAACTATTATGTTTCAAAATTGTTATGTTTAAATTATGTTCAAATTTCATTGCTTAAATACTCAACTATACTTATACTCTAAATTGTTTACTATAATTTTTACCATTTAGTTGTAAGTTAATTTTAAGTTTGCACACAATGCTCTGCATTTAAGGGGCTTTTGGCATGTACACCCCATTCCTACATCTCATTGTACATCTTTGTCTCATGTCACAATAAACTATTATTATTATTATTATTATTATAATTATTATTATTATTATTATTATTATTATTATTATTATTATTATTATTATTATTATTATTATTATTATTATTATTATTATTATTATTATAAGAGCATGGGAAGATATAGTCAGAGCTGGAGAGGGAATGGCCGCCGCCGCCACCACTCGCTATATTATGGCTTATTTTATTCATTCTAGAGTATATATCATGTTTCTATTTTATTTATATTATTTATTATGTCATATTAAATCAATTGTGATAGATAAATAAGCCGTACAGTTGATATTAGCGTCATATTGAAGTATTTTTGTCCTGCCTTGCGAGAGCAGGAATTCCGCTGGAACGGATTAATGGCATTTCAGTTAATTTAAAAGAAGAAAATTGATTTGATATACGAGCAAATATTAGTATGGGCGCCTAGATGAAACTGGGTGTTGCTTCCCATACTCCGTGGCACCAGGCTTGTGTTAGGTTATTTTAGTTCCTTTTGGAGCTTGTAATTATTTTTCCTTTTCTCCATGAACTTACAGATACCACCCATAATAATACTGCAATAAATTATAAGCCTTTTCAGTTATTTGTTAACGAGGCAATGTATGTGACACTGATGATTAAGACAAGAACACAATGGTTGCCTATGTTATGAGTACAAGACAAGAACAATGGTTGCCTATGTTATGAGTACAAGACAAGAACACAATGGTTGCCTATGTTATGAGTACAAGACAAGAACACAATGGTTGCCTATGTTATGAGTACAAGACAAGAACACAATGGTTGCCAATGTTATGAGTACAAGACAAGAACACAATGGTTGCCTATGTTATGAGTACAAGACAAGAACACAATGGTTGCCAATGTTATGAGTACAAGACAAGAACACAATGGTTGCCTATGTTATGAGTACAAGACAAGAACACAATGGTTGCCTATGTTATGAGTACAAGACAAGAACACAATGGTTGCCTATGTTATGAGTACAAGACAAGAACACAATGGTTGCCTATGTTATGAGTACAAGACAAGAACACAATGGTTGCCAATGTTATGAGTACAAGACAAGAACACAATGGTTGCTTATGTTATGAGTACAAGACAAGAACACAATGGTTGCCAATGTTATGAGTACAAGACAAGAACACAATGGTTGCCTATGTTATGAGTACAAGACAAGAACACAATGGTTGCCTATGTTATGAGTACAAGACAAGTGTCAGTCTCCTGACAACCTAACATTAAAACTTTCCCCTAACACTAAACTATCAACTAAGTAACCATTGAACTAAATCATCTATAATGTCATCATCTCTATCATCATTATTATGAAGATATTCCATATATGCATCATATTCCAGATTGTTTATTATCATACACATTAAACTACTCACAGATCTTCTACATTTGCAAATCACGTAGCAAGAGATCAGAGAACATACGGGACACGAACCAGATGGTCCGTTCTGTGATTATTTTTGCAATCGAGTAATCACAATTTTATGAACATTCCAAGGAAGATGAGCAACTGCTCATCCACACCGAAGTGCTAAACAGGAATGATGACTGCTGGAGGTACGGTGGTTTAATTTCAATTAGCGGAATCATCATAATACACTGAGAGCGAGGGACATCAGTGTGAGTGTTGGCAAGTTCGTCCTCCTCGCTCACAAATTTCACAGGATCCAGGACTGGAAGTTCCTCAGCCAGAGAAGCCCTTCATTTCCTTTTATATAATAAGCCTTATTCTCGTTTTCACTGAATTCATCAAAAAGTCGAAGATAAAGTTTTAAGATTTAGCAAAAGACATGCACTTTTTCTTCCTATTCTTGAGATGCAAACTTTGTGATGGATATTTGACAATTCCTCAGCAGCCTCACACTTCTGACCACAATAAACTATGATAAAGGCTGTTAATTCTTGAATAACATCTTTCATTTCTGCTGAAGCATCTCAGTTTTTTATCTCCTAATTTCCAACTTCAAAAGACTTTTCGGTCTTAATTTAATTTTTGAAACAAAAACATGCCACTGGGCACATGAAGGTCCAGGACCTTAGGACACTATAAAAACTGTCCTTGTTATGACTCTGGCAAAGACGTCAGTCATCACCATAACTTTGAAACTCTTGCATCAGAAAGTTACGGATGATACCACTTCATGAGGAATGATTACAACAGCCTGCTTATGTATGGTTTTCAAGCAATCTTTTGAATAACCAACTCACTGCATATTTCTTCAGGTATAAAAGATTTCCCAGTAAGCACAAGGTTAAATAATAAAATGGTCACAATACAGTGACTGGAACAATACACATATAACACGCACGACGTTTCGGTCCGACTTGGACCATTTACAAAGTCACACTAACTAAAAGGAGAGAAGGAGGGAGTATATATAGACCAGCAGACAGGGCTGGCACAATCTATAGAAGCGGAGAGGATAGATTAAATAAAACTGATTATTTTTAGAAACCATAGCTGAAGGATCACTCCAAGTACCACTTTTGATTCCGTAATCATGGTAGCGCTCAGATCTTAAGTTATTCCCAATTCTCTCTTTATTTTTCTTAGTAATATTATTCAATAAACTTGCAAATAGGTAGTTTATACTACCAAAACTTTGGCAATAAACAGCTCAAATAGCGGCCAATAAATATATTGCAGTGGAATATGGCTGCCCTGTTACACAGGCTGATTGATCCACTTGGAAGGTTTTCTTCAAAATAAACTCTTGACTTAACAAATAGCATATCTCTGTTTTCTCATCAGACAAGAAGGTTGGAACTGGTGCTAAAAAGATTCAAAGCAGAGGAACATTAATCTGTCATCAAAATGCTTCTTCATCTTAAGTATGATATTTTTTGCGAAATTCTTTAAACATAGTTTGATGAATAAGATAAAGTATCACTGCCTTATCATGAATAACAATAATAAAACATTCGTTACTATCATGTGATGAATATGCAAAATTAAACATGTAGACATCTTCCACTTTCATATATTTACTCATACAATCAGAGTAAGGCATAACACATAATCTTTTTGAACTGGGAGTCAAAATTTAATATATATTTTAGTAAAATAATCAACATTAATGCTGAATTCACAAGTGATCGGTAACTACATGGGCATCCTTCTGGCTTTTAATAATTCCTGAACGGCAACACAGTGGCACCTACAGAATTATCAACCAAAAGACCGGCTGAAAAAAAAAATAAATATAAAAGTCCAAGTTCTGCATAATAATTGCATTTGGCAACCTGACTATAAGATTTTTTACAAAGAAAACATACAAGGCATAAATATATGTCTGTAAAACTATTATTTCATTATTTATACATAGACTACATTTTTTTCAGACACGCAACAACATAGATTTTATGAAGGAGAAATAGAAAGCACAATGAAAAATGAAAGGGCCAGAAAATGGTTATATATTAAGAAGGGCAGTAGATATAACTACAAAAACCAACAACTGGTATAATATGATGTGGAACTTCTAAGCCGAGAATAACAGTAGTAGATACTGAAAGAAAAAATAATAATAGCTTTTTATTAATAAGATAAATTTATAATTTATAATAAATTTATAATTTATCTTAGGAGACAATGCACTCCTCATTATATATTCACACAAACGCACGCACCAGAATATGTATTAACTAATAAAGAATACGAAGAACACAATACAAGATTTGCTCCTTGATATAGTTACTCAGGACTGATTTTCCCTTGTCTCGGGATGTTTCTGAACTATCATCACTCATACTTGTGGCTCATTTATATTTTTGTGAAGTGTTTGGGACATGGAGGACGTGTCCAGTGGACCCCAAAATACATAGTTTGGAAGAGAAATGATGGTACTCTCTCTCTTTGTCGAGTGCCTTTACGGCCATTCTCTATCTTTTTTATATAAGAGGAAAAAGGCTCTCCCCTTCCTTCTATCTCCTTCCTTTCTCTTTTTTCCTTCTCTTTTGCTCACTGTTATTCCCTCGAGTATCACAGTCCTAATTTTTCTCCTCTTCGTCTTTCATGTTCCTTCATTTGTTTAATTCTCGTACTCGCGCCCTCCCTCCTTCACCTGTCCGTCCAGGTCCTCGTCTGACGTCGTGCTGCGCCCTCCCTCCTTCACCTGTCCGTCCAGGTCCTCGTCTGACGTCGTGCTGCGCCCTCCCTCCTTCACCTGTCCGTCCAGGTCCTCGTCTGACGTCGTGCAACTAATGCACAGACGAATACCAGAGTGATTCCGCCCGCTGAATACAACAGCTCTACCAACTAAGTGCATGGATATTGGCTTCAATCCATCACTCTGGATTATTCTTTGTAAGCTACAATGTAATTTTTTGAGCGAAATATTCTTGTAAATATATTTTGAAAGAGCTTTGGGTATTTACGGAACATTAAATTTTACGATGAAATATAAGCAGGACTACGTATACATATATGTATATTTGATAAGAGAATGTGTAATGACAAAACAATATAAAGGGAGAGGATAATTTAACGAGGAAAATATTATCTAGGTAAAGAGAGTATAATATTTTAATATTCTCATAATATATTCACTAAGTATTTAACTATTAATTTTGAGTTATGTAATGTAATTTTAATTGGTACATTATGAGGTCACTGAAATATTTAAGATGATAATATATAATATATAATATAAATGTCGATGAAAAGAGGGAGGCGATAATTTCATGTACTGGCCAGGGAGGTACAACATCGTTTAGGAGTGAAGAAGAGCAGGATGTGAGTGTGGGGGAGGTGCGTGAGGCATTACGTAGAATGAAAGGGGTAAAGCAGCTGGAATTGACGGAATCATGACAGAAATGTTAAAAGCAGGGGGGGATATAGTGCTGGAGTGGTTGGTATTTTTGTTTAATAAATGTATGAAAGAGGGGAAGGTACCTAGGGATTGGCAGCGAGCATGTATAGTTCCTTTATATAAAGGGAAGGGGGATAAAAGAGAGTGTAAAAATTATAGGGGAATAAGTTTACTGAGTATACCAGGTAAAGTGTATGGCAGGGTTATTATTGAAAGAATTAGAGGTAAGACAGAGAGTAGGATTGCAGATGAGCAAGGAGGCTTTAGAGTGGGTAGGGGATGTGTAGATCAAGTGTTTACAGTGAAGCATATATGTGAACAGTATTTAGATAAAGGTAGAGAAGTTTTTATTGCATTTATGGATTTAGAAAAGGCATATGATAGAGTGGATAGGGAGCAATGTGGCAAATGTTGCAAGTGTATGGAATAGGTAGTAAGTTACTGAAGGCTGTAAAGAGTTTTTATGAGGATAGTGAGGCTCAGGTTAGGGTGTGTAGGAGAGAGGAGATTACTTCCCGGTAAAAGTAGGTCTTAGACAGGGTTGTGTAATGTCACCATGGTTGTTTAATATATTTATAGATGGGGTTGTAAAAGAAGTAAATGCTAGGGTGTTGGGGAGAGGGGTGGGATTAAATTATGGAGAATTAAATGCAAAATGGGAGTTGACACAGTTACTTTTTGCTGATGATACTGTGCTTATGGGAGATTCTAAAGAAAAGTTGCAAAGGTTAGTGGACGAGTTTGGGAGAGTGTGTAAAGGTAGAAAGTTAAAAGTGAACATAGATAAGAGTAAGGTGATGAGGGTATCAAACGATTTAAATAAAGAAAAATTGGATATCACATTGGAGAGAGGGATTATGGAAGAAGTAAATGTTTTCAGATATTTGGGAGTTGATGTGTCAGCAGATGGGTTTATGAAGGATGAGGTTAACCATAGAATTGATGAAGGAAAAAAGGTGAGTGGTGCATTGAGGTATCTGTGGAGACAAAAAACGTTATCCATGGAGGCAAAGAAGGGAATGTACGAAAGTATAGTGGTACCAACACTCTTATATGGGTGTGAAGCATGGGTTGCAAATGCTGCAGCGAGGAGGAGGCGGGAGGCAGTGGAGATGTCCTGTCTAAGGGCAATGTGTGGTGTAAATATTATGCAGAAAATTCGGAATGTGGAAATTAGGAGAAGGTGTGGAGTTACTAAAAGTATTTGTCAGAGGGCTGAAGAGGGGTTGTTGAGGTGGTTTGGTCATTTAGAGAGAATGGATCAAAGTAGAATGACTTGGAGAGCGTATAAATCTGTAGGGGAAGGAAGGCGGGGTAGGGGTCGTCCTAGAAAAGGTTGGAGGGAAGGGGTAAAGGAGGTTTTGTGGGCGAGGGGCTTGGACTTCCAGAGGGCATGTGTGAGCGTGTTAGATAGGAGTGAATGGAGACGAATGGTTTTGGGACATGACGATCTGTTGGAGTGTGAGCAGGGTAACATTGTGTGAAGGGATTCAGGGAAACCAGTTAATTGATTTAGTTGGACTTGAGTCCTGGAAATGGGAAGTACAATGCCTGCACTTTAAAGGAGGGGTCTGAGATAGTGACAGCTGGGAGGGACTTTTCTCAGCTGTAGTATCTGAGCTCCTCTGCAAAGACAGTGATTATGTATGAGTGTGGTGAAAGTGTTGAATGATGATGAAAGTTTTTCTTTTTGGGGATTTTCTTTCTTTTGGGTCACCCTGCCTCGGTGGGAGACGGCCGACTTGTTGAAAAAAAAAAAAAAAAAAAAAAATATATATATATATATATATATATATATATATATATATATATATATATATATATATATATATATATATATATATATATATATATATATATATATATATGTATATATATATATATATATATATATATATATATATATATATATATATATATATATATATATATATATATATATATATATATATATATATATATATATATATATATATATATATATATATATATATATAACTTAATAGCACACACACACACTATCTTTTCTCTCTTCCTATCTGTCTGTCTGTCTACCTGTATGTCTGTCTGTCTCTCTCTCTCTCTCTCCCTCGCTTCCTCCTCTCTCCATTTCACCATCTCTATCCCAGTCCGACTCTCTCTACCTCCCGTCTCTACCTCCCCCTCTCTCTTTCTCTGTTCCTCTCCGTAGCTCCCTCTCCTTCTCTCACGCACATACACACGCACACACACACACACGCACACACACACACACACACACACACACACAGAATCACATCGGAGGAGGACCAAGCAGGACTTCAAACAGACCTGGACAAGCTTGACATCTGGTCTAGCAACTGGCTTCTCGAATTCAATCCCACCAAATGCAAAGTCATGAGGATCGGAGAAGGGCAAAGAAGACCGCTGACAGAGTACAAGCTAGGCGGACAAAGGCTACAAACCTCGGCAAAGGAGAAAGACCTTGGAGTGAGTATAACGCCAAGCAGGTCTCCGGAGGCACACATCAACCAGATAACTGCGGCAGCATATGGGCGTCTGGCAAACTTTAGATTAGCGTTCCGTTACCTTAACAAGGAATCGTTCAAGACACTGTACACCGTGTACGTCAGACCCATACTAGAATATGCAGCACCAGTCTGGAACCCACACCTGGTCAAACACGTAAGGAAACTAGAGAAAGTGCAAAGGTTTGCGACAAGGTTAGTTCCACAACTCAGGGGTCTGTCCTATGAAGAAAGGTTGAGGGAAATAGAACTAACAACACTGGAGGAAAGAAGGGTCAGAGGAGACATGATAACGACATACAAAATACTGCGGGGAATTGACAAGGTAGATAGTGACAGGTTGTTTCAGAGAGGGAACACAGAAACAAGGGGACACAACTGGAAGCTGAAGACTCAGATGAGTCAAAGGGATGTTAGGAAGCATTTCTTCAGCCACAGAGTAGTCAGGAAGTGGAATAGTCTAGAGAAAGACATAGTGGAGGCAGGAACCATACACAGTTTTAAGACGAGGTACGATAAAGCTCATATAGCAGGGAGAGCAGATACCCAGTAGCGGGCAGCGCAGAGGCGGGGCCAGGAGCTGAGTCTCGACCCCTGCAACCACAATTAGGTGAGTACAATTAGGTAAGTACATGCAGATAGGGCCAGAAGAATGAAGCCAAACTACAAGAAAGGGGACTACGCGGGCATGAAGAACTTCCTAAACGGGGTTCAGTGGGACAGAGAACTGGAAGGGAAATCAGTAAACGAGATGATGGAATATGTGACAACAATATGCAAGGAAGCTGAGGAGAGGTTTGTACCCAAGGGTAACAGAAACAACGAAAAAGCCAGGACGAGCCCGTGGTTCACCCAAAGGTGCAGGGAAGGTGAATGGAAGAAGTATAGAAGGCAAAGGACCCAGGAAAATAAGGAGAGCAGTCGTAGAGACAGAAACGAATATGCACAGGTAAGAAGGGATGCCCAACGACAGTACGAGAATGACATAGCAGGGAAAGCCAAATCTGACTCGAAACTGTTGTACAGCCACATCAGGAGGAGAACAACAGTGCTCCTTTCCAAGAATATGACTGACTACACTACTACCACTACCACAACTACCTCCATTATTACCCCTCCACCACTTTCTTGTGCCCTTCCCTGTCTGCCTGCCTATAAATACCCCTTCTACCTGTCCTTTGTGTGTGACTTTGTAAATGGTCCAAGTCGGACCGAAACGTCGTCGTAAGCTCCTCTCTTTTTTATATGTGCGGGTTGTGTGTGTAACAGTCAATGACCAGGTGATCAGGCTAAGGAAGGAAGGAGGAGAGATCACAAGAAATGACCGCGAAGTATGTGAGGAACTCAACAGGAGACTCAAAGAAGTGTTCACAGAGGAGACAGAAGGGACTCCAGAAAGACAGAGAGGTGGGGTACACCACCAAGTGTTGGACACAATACATACAACCGAGGAAGAAGTGAAGAGGCTGCTGAGTGAGCTAGATACCTCAAAGGCGATGGGGCCGGATCACATCTCTCCATGGGACCTGAGAGAGGGAGCTGAGGCGCTTTGTGTACCACTAACAACAATATTCAACACATCTATCGAAACAGGGAGACTACCTGAGGTATGGAAGACAGCAAATGTAGTCCCAATCTTTAAAAAAGTAGACAGACATGAAGCACTTAACTACAGACCAGTGTCACTGACATGTATAGTATGCAAAGTCATGGAGAAGATTATCAGGAGAAGAGTGGTGGAACACCTAGAAAGGAATGAGCTTATCAACGGCAGTCAACACGGTTTCAGGGACGGGAAATCCTGTGTCATAAACCTACTGGAGTTCTATGACAGGGTGACAGCAGTAAGACAAGAGAGAGAGGGGTGGATGGATTGCATTCTCTTGGACTGTAAGAAGGCGTTTGACACAGTTCCACACAAGAGATTAGTGTAAAAGCTGGAGGACCAGGCAGGGATAACAGGGAAGGCACTCCAATGGATCAGAGAATACCTGTCAGGAAGACAGCAGCGAGTCATGGTTCGTGGCGAGGTGTCAGAGTGGGCGTCTGTGACGAGTGTGGTTCCACAGGGGTCAGTCCCAGGACCGGTGCTGTTTCTGGTATTTGTGAACGACATGACGGAAGGAATAACCTCCGAAGTGTCCCTGTTTGCAGATGATGTGAAGTTGATAAGAAGAATTCAATTGGACGAGGACCAGGCAGAACTACAAAGGAATCTGGACAGGCTGCAAGCCTGGTCCAGGAATTGGTTCCTGGAGTTCAACCCCACCAAGTGCAAAGTCATGAAGATTGGGGATGGGCAAAGAAGACCGCAGACGGAGTACAGTCTAGGGAGCCAAAGACTACAAACCTCACGCAAGGAAAAAGATCTTGGGGTGAGTATAACACCAGGACCATCTCCTGAGGCGCACATCAACCAAATAACTGCTGCAGCATACGGGCGCCTGGCAAACTTAAGAACATCATTTCGACATCTTAATAAGGAATCGTTCAGGACCCTGTACACTGTGTACGTTAGGCCCATACTAGAGTATGCAGCACCAGTTTGGAACCCACACCTAGCGAACCACATAAAGAAACTAGAGAAAGTGCAAAGGTTTGCAACACGACTAGTCCCGGAGCTAAGGGGTATGTCCTACGAGGAGACGTTAAGGGAAATCGACCTGACGACATTGGAGGACAGGAGAGTAAGGGGGGATATGATAACGACATATAAAATACTGAGAGGAATTGACAAGGTGGACAGAGACAGAATGTTCTAGAGATGGGACACAGCAACAAGGGGGCACAGCTGGAAGTTGAAGACTCAGATGAATCACAGAGATGTTAGCAAGTATTTCTTCAGTCTCAGAGTGGTCAGGAAGTGGAATAGCTTGGGAAGCGATGGCGAAGGGAGAGAAACCCAGTAGCGGCCAGTAAAGAGACGGGGCCAGGAGCTATGACTCGACCCCCTGCAACCACAACCAGGTGCGTATACACACACATACACACACACATACATAAAAAATACTGCGAGGAATAGATAAGGTGGACAGAGACAAGATGTTCCAGAGAGGGGACACAGAAACAAGGGGTCACAATTGGAAGTTGAAGACTCCTATGAGTCAAAGTGATGCTAGGAAGTATTTCTTCAGTCATAGAGTTGTCAGGAAGTGGAATAGCCTAGAAAGTGACGTAGTGGAGGCAGGAACCATACATAGTTTTAAGACGAGGTTTGATAAAGCTCATGGAGCAGGGAGAGAGATGACCTAGTAGCAATCAGTGAAGAGGCGGGGCCAGTAGCTGAGTCTCGACCCCTGCAACCACAATTAGGTGAGTACAATTAGGTGAGTACACACACACACACACATACACAGAGGCTAAGCCTCTATCGACAAGTGCATTTGATAACTAATACCTAGTACATACAAAACACGAACACGCAACATACAACAAGCCAAGTGTTTATCAACAAGTGCCATTGACAGATATTAACTAAATTGTATTAAAATGCACCAAAGTGGTTAGACCACTTATCTTTATTACCCCACCTCCCCAACCCCCACCCACGTTTTTCCCATATTTCCATCCTTCCCCATCTTTCTTCCTTCCCCATCTTTCTTCCTTCCCCATCTTACCAAAGCTCTGGTCATAATTCGACATTCGAGGTGTGTGTGGATAGACAAGAGGACAGTCACTGGTCACATCAGCAGAGGTGGGAGTAGTAGACAGGTTGTTGTTATTGTCGATCTGGTTGAATTGTTGCAACACACGCTCCTGCAGCTCAGCCTCGGCTTGCACATTGTCAATGTGCTTCATGTGGTCAAGATGAGCTTCTCTAATTGTCCCAGTGGCAATCTCCCTCACCTAGAACTTGTTGCTGTGGATTTGTTGAGGACATGGTAAGAAGCAGGGGAATTAGCATATGCATACCAAGGGTTTGTGTGCGATTTTGCCACATTACTTTGCAACCAGGTATAGCCTTACGATCCTTAGCAATAGCATTATGACTAGATGTAAACTCATCTATTGCTTTCTAGACAAATTGTCGTACTCTCTGTAAAACGAGCTGCAAAGAGTTTAGAGTACTCTGCACATCTGGAATGGTTTCATACTATGTAGTACAACTCGGACTGATGGTCACTCTGAGCACCTCCAGGATCTTGCGATTTGTACGTTCCTGAAGGTCGTTGCTTATGGGATGGCGCGCGGCTACTGGCGCTTAATGTGTGCCAAATCTCGAGCAACGATCCTGCATTGTGGCATTAATGAACTCTGACCCATTGCCCAACAATGACGGAGGGCAATATATTCTCTGAAAGCATTAGCAACTTTCTCGGCGGTTTTATCAGGAGTGAGTACTAGCTCACATTACAGTGTTATGTTATCCACAATTACAAGCAGGTCGAGAAGTTCGTCGTCAGGTCGACAGGGCTCCTTTGTAATGGGATATTTGAGAATAGGGTTAGGACCGGTAATGGTACCTTTGTGTAGACAACTTATTTATGCAAAAACTTTACTATTTCTGTTGCTATTTCAGGGTAAAATTATTTCATTCTTGCCTTTTTGACACTGGTGTCTTTACCTGGATGTGTTGCTTCTGGCATGTCATGGATAAACTTCAGAGTTGCTGGTACTAAAGATTCATGGATCACCAACTGGTGTAAGGGTCTGCACAGCAGAACACTTATTATTTGACAACTAAGTCCCTCAGCCGTATTGGCGATTTAACCTGCGGGTCAGCAGCCTCTTGGTCAAGAATCGAAGGACTTGTGACCACACAGGATCTTGAAGTTGGGCTCTCTCTAGGTCAACGAAGGAGTTGTCTGCATTAGTAAAAGGAATATGCCTCAACAGACATCAGCAACGGCATTTTGCTTACCAAGAACGTAGTAAATTTCTTGGTCATAGTCCTTAAAAGTGATGGGATATTGGTAAATAATGTCTCGGAAATGGCTTAAAGCCCATACAATACCTAAGGCCCCTAGATTTGTCACTGAGTAGTTAGTTTCAGCTTTGCTAAGAACAAGACTACCATAAGCTATTGGCTGTTGCTTACCATTGGACTTTTGCAACAAGACAGCAACAATACCAACTTTGGTGGCATCCCTTGTCAGAATAAACTCCTTGGTAAAGTCAGGAATTTAAGAATCGGTGCTGACATTAGCTTGTTTTTAAGTGTAACAAAGGCTCTTTCCTTCTTGCAAGTCCATTCTAAGGGCACATCCTTCTTGAGAAGCCAGGTCAAAGATATAGCTATGATGGAAAATCCAGCTATGAATGTGTGGTAGAATCTGGCTAGACCTATGAAGGAGTGAACAGCATCTGCTATTCGAGGTCTAGAGAATTTCTGAACAGCAGTGACTTTGGACTCACTCACATAACTCAGAAACTTCATTTTTTTCTTGAGAAACTGGTATTTAGAAAGCGTAGTCTTGAGACAAGCCTCAGCAAAATTTTCCAATACCTATTCATGTTTTATGAGATGTGTAGTTACATCCTAAAACATCACAATGATATCACCTAAGTAGACCATTAGAGTGCTACTTAGGAGACTACGAAAGATTGTTGTCGTCAAATGACAATGTCATTGGGCTGTTCCTTAAAAAAAAGGGATCCTTTTAAAGTGATAATGACCAGTGTTCGTCAAGAAGATTTTGTCAAAAACCTTGGCCGATTATATATTTTTTATTAACACCGGCCGTTTCCCACCAAGGCAGTGTGACCCGAAAAATAAGAAACACTTTCATCATCATTCACACAATCTCTGTCTTGCGAGAGGTGTGCCTATGGAACAGTTATTAAACTGCAGTTTATCAACACCCCTCCTCAAAGTGAAGGCACTGTACTTCCCACCTCCAGGACTCAAATCCATCCTGCTGGTTTCCGTGAATCACTTCATGAATGTTACCTAGCTCACACTCCAACAGCACGTAAAGTCATAAAAAACATTTGTCTCCACTCACTTCTGTCTAATATGCTCACTCATACTTGTTGGAAGTCCAAGCCTCTCGCAAACAAAACATCCTTTACCCCCTCCTTCCAACCTATCCAAGGCCGACTTCTACCCCACCTTCATTCCACTACAGATTTATATGCTCTCTCTCTCGTTCAATACTCTCTAAATGTCCGAACTACCTCAAAAAACCCTCCTCAGCTCTATGGATAATATTTTTAGTAACCCCGCACCTCCTCCTAATTTCCAAACTACAGATTCTCTGCATCATATTCACACAGCACATTGCCCTCAGACACGACATCTCCACTGCCTCCAGCCTTCTCTTGTTGCAACATTCACCACCCATGTTTCACACCTATATAAAAGCATTGGTATAACTATATTCTCATACACTTCCCTCTTTCCTTCCAAGGATAATGTTCTTTGTCTTCACAGACTCCTCAGTGCACCACTCACCTTTTACCCTTCATCAGTTCTATGATTCACCTCATCCTTCATAGATCCATCTGCTGGCAAGTCCAATCCCAAATATCTAAATTCACTCACTACATACTCCCTCCCTCTAATTTGATATTCAATCTTTCATTACCTAATTTTTTGTTATCCTAATCACCTTGCTCTTTCCAATGTTCTCTTTTAATTTCCTTCTTTTACATGCCCTCCCAAACACGTCCACCAACTTCTCAAATATTAGAATCTCACAAAAGAACAGTGTCATCAGCAAATAGCATCTGTGACAGATGTGTTAGATTCTATATCTTTTCATCCCACACCTCTTGCCAACACCTGAGCATTCACTTCTCTTACAACCCCATCTATAAATTCACACAGTGAAGCATATAGGTGAACATTTATGGATTTTAAAAAGGCATATGATAGGGTGGATAGGGGGCAATGTGACAGATGTTGCAAATGTATGGAATAGGAGACAGGTTATTGAAAGCAGTGAAGAGTCTTTACGAGGCTAGTGAGGCTCAGGTTAGAGTATTCAGGCGAGAGGCAGATTATTTCTCAGTAAAATTAGGCCTTAGACAGGGATGTGTGATGTCACCATGGTGGTTCAATATATTTATAGATGGAGTTGTAAGATAAGTGAATGCTCGGGTGTTGGCAAGAGGTGTGGGCTTAAAAGATAAAGAATATAACACAAAGTGGGAGTTGTCACAGTTGCTCTTTGCTGATGACACTGTGCTTTTGGGAGATTCCGAAGAGAAGTTGCAGAGGTTGGTGGATGAGTTTGGTAGGGTATGTAAAAGAAGGAAATTAAAAGTGAATATAGGAAAGAGTAAGGTGATGAGGATAACAAAAAAATTAGGTAATGGAAGATTGGATATAATATTAGAGGGAGAGAGTATGGAGGAGGTGAATGTGTTCAGATATTTGGGAGTGGACGTGTCAGCAGATGGGTTAGGTGGTCATGTGGTTAAGGCGTCATGTAGTTCTGGCTCACCATGAGGCGAGCCAATACAACATGGGTTCGAGTCCTTGGCTAACGCTGTGTTGTTATTGATCAATACAACTCGTTCGTGGTTACAATAATATATATATGCTGCTCGTGGACTAGTACACCAAACAGGGATGAAAATTAAATTAGCCTAGAAGCTCCCAAAACACCTTATGGCCTCGGATGGTGCAAAAACAGCTAGCTCTGCTGGCTGCGCCATTCTTGTAGGATTGGGTGGTCATGTGGTTTAAGGCGTCATGTAGTTCTGGCTGCCTGATTACCTGGTCCTTGACTGTTGTTTTCCTCCTGATGTGGCTGTACAACAGCTTCATGTCAGATTTGGCTTTCACTGCTGTCATTTTTGTATTGCCGTTGAGCTTCCCTTTTTACTTGCGCAGATTCGTTTCTGGCTCTTCAACTATTCTTCCTATTTTCCTGGGTTCTTTGTCTTTAATATTTTTTCCATTTTCTAGTGCACTTAGTTTTGGTCTCTCTTCACGTTTGGGTGAACCAAGCGCTCATTCTTGTCTCCCCATCGTTACTGCTGCCCTGGGGAATGGACTTTTCCTCTGCCTTCTTGCATTTTGTTGTCACGTGTTCCATTATTTCATTTACTGATATTCCCACCAGTTCTCTTTCCCACTGAACCTTATGCAGGAAATTTCTCATGCATGTGTAGTTACCCTTTTTATAGTTTGGGTTCTCCCATCCTACTCGTCCTGATTCCCTCTCCACTTGTAACTCTACTGTATACTAGAAATTCATGATCAAATGATCACTAAGTGATGTTTTCCATGTCTGAACTACTCATTTTGAATATTAGGTGTAGTCTTGCTGGTTCATCCTCTCCTCTCTCTCTCTCTTTTATTGTCCCTAAAATGTTGATGCATAAAGTTTTCCAGTACCACCTCCATCATCTTAGCCCTAGACGTTTCTAGTTACTATGTGGCTCCAGGTTTACACAGTCAATCTTCTTATGATTTAAATCACCCACAACTAGTAACTTTGCCCTACCCATGTGGGCCCTTCTGTCCACCTCAGCTAGTGAATCAACCATTGGTCTATTGCTCTTACCATATTCTTGTTTTGGCCTCCTGCTATTCTGTGGTGGGTTGTACATCATCGCAATCACCACTTTGGGACCCCCAGTCTGAAGTGTTCCTACTTTGGGACCCCCAGTCTGAAGTGTTCCTACTTTGGGACCCCCAGTCTGAAGTGTTCCTACTTTGTCCTCAATGTACCCTCCTTCCAACTCCTGTGTGTCGTAACCCCGCCAGAAGTTACGACATATATACAGAGGAGCATCGCAGTCAGCAGGACTCGATACAGCTACTGAGACGGTCAAGATCAGACTTTTTCCAGTTTGACCGTAATATAGTTTATCACATATTTGACAAGTAATCTTATAGACACATACGTCAACATTTTGGGGAAAATTTTGTATCAAAAGTTTTTTTTACTGTATAAGATTTTTAAATACAACTTTGATATTAAAATTCTTAAGTAGAGAAAGCATATAAACCAAGTTTTCATGGTAAGGGAGAACCAACATATTTTTAGTTGAATAAGGTTGGTTGTCCCATTTAGGATTGTAAAAAGTATTTCTAGCTATTTTAAAGGATTTATCAATTACTTTTCTTGGGTATTTTAGATCATTAGTTATTTTATAAATTTTGGAGATTTATTCATCTATAAATTCTGGACTACAAATACATAAAGCTCTCAAAAACATTGATGAGAACACAGACAGTTTAACTCTATCTTGATGTGAAGAATAATAGTGTATATAGGAAGTTATTTATAGGTTTTCTGTAAATTTTAAGTTTAAAATCATGGTTAGTTTTCATGTTACTTCCTTGTTTACAAAAGTTCCAGTTGATGATTTACTAAGTTTCTTTTCTGAAGAACTTGTTAATTACAATTTACCATTTATCATTAAACTTATTAAACTTTATATTGTTGATGCAAAATTTGTATTTGATGATGAGTTTTACACTCAGAAGTTTGGTATGCCAATGGGAAATACTCTTTCACCTGTTCTTAGTAATTTATACATGGATTTTTTTGAAACAAGATTACTTAACACAAACCATTTCCTTGTTAAATTAAATAGCTTAGCTCATTCTATAAATTTTACTGTTCAGTTCGAAGTAAATAACTCATTGCCTTGTCGAGATGCTTTAAATATTAAGGGTAACAATGATTTTAAGTTTAAAATTGACAGAAAAAAAATATTAACTGTTCCTATGTACACTATTATTCTTCACATCAAGATAGAGTTAAAGTGTCGGTTTTCTCATCAATGTTTTTGAGAGCTTTACGTATTTGTAGTCCAGAGTTCATAGATGAAGAACTCTCAAAAATTTATAAAATAACTCAAGATAAATCCTTTAAAATAGCTATAAATACTTTTTATAATCCAAAAAGGGACAACCAACCTCATTCAACTAAAAATATGTTGGTTCTCCCTTACCATGAAAACTTGGTTGATATGCCTTCTCTACTTAAGAATTTTATTATCAAATTTGTATTTACAAATCTTGATACAGTAAAAAAAACTTTTGATAAAAAATTCCCCCCAAAATGTTGAAGGGTGTATCTATAAGATTCCTTGTTAAATATGTGATAAAGTTTGTTACTGTCAAACTGGTAAAAATCTTGAACTTAGGTTAAAACAACATAAATATAGCATTAGAAGTGGACAAGATTCTAATGCTCTGTTTATTCATGTAAGAGATTTTAACCATCTTATTGATTTTCAAAAGGCTGAGAAAGTTGTATTGTATGAAGCAAGTCCATGGTTGACAGGAATATAATAGAATCATGTTTCATAAAAAGCAGTTTTGAAAATAATATGACATATTTTTGGTTGAATAAGGTTGGTTGTACCTTATTCAACCAAAAATATGTTGGTTCTCCCTTACCATGAAAACTTGGTTGATATGCCTTCCTTTCTTAAGAATTTTAATATCAAAGTTGTATTTAAAAATCTTGATACAGTAAAAAGACTTTTGATAAAAAATTCCCCCCAGAATGCTGACGGATGTGTCTATAAGATTCCCTGTAAAATATGCGATAAAGTTTATTATGGTCAAACTGGTAAAAGTCTTGAACTAAGATTAAAACAACATAAATATAGCATTAGAACTGGACAAGATTCTAATGCTCTATTTATTCATGTGAGAGACTTTAACCATCCAATTGATTTTCAAAATGCTGAGAAGGTTGTATCAAACAAGTCCATGGTTGAGAGGAATATAATAGAATCATGTTTCATTAAAAGCAGTTTTGAAAATAATATGAATATTTCTTTTGGTTTATATAAATTGGATTCATTTATAATTAATAAAATTTGGGAAGAATTTAATGATAAATTGGACTAATCTTAATTCTTGGGAAGTTTCAGGTCCTTTCTTATGTTTCTCTTCACAGAGTCGTGCGATGTTACGCTACTGTGAGGTGTTGTCTTTGTTAGTGTGATATGACTGTGAGGTGTATTCTGCCCCTTTATAAGCCTTCTTGTCATGTTTCCTTTTATAGTTCCTTGATAATGTGAGTAGTCACGAAAGCGCTTGGAATTCTTCTATTTTTTCATAGTGGTTGTCTTGCATATATATATATATATATATATATATATATATATATATATATATATATATATATATATATATATATATATATATATATATATATATATATATATATATAATTGATATGGATTTTTCAAAAAATCGAAATTTTTCTACTGAAAGGTCAATTAAGCCAATTTCATTGATTGCTAATGGATTAGTTTTGACACATTGGTACAAGGAAACTATTCTGAATTAACTTTAAAAGAGCTTAAGAGTAATAGGCTATGTAACATTATGTAACATATGTCATTTGATTCTTAAAATTTAATTACCCATGATATTAAGCCTAAGATTTCAAAAAATCGTATTATCAGAATCTTGATAAAGACAAAACAAACTCTGATTCGTAATCAGCACATCAAAGTTATCTTAAAATAAAGAATTTGGTTTCTCCACTTGATGAAAAGTTAAAATTTGCAGCCTATATATCCCTTTTTTAGGCTTATTCTATTATTACCATTGTTTATATGTTTTGGTGGAGGTTATATTGCCTCGTATATGGTCACCTTCACTCTTTCTTCACCAGTGAATACTATACAAACTTTAATGATCTTCACTTTCAGGGGCTCATTTTATGTTATTAAAACCCCCCACTCCCCTTCCCTAAAATTTATATGTCATTTCCACTTAGAATTGCGAGTCAGTCGTCCCAAAACGAACCAACGAACCGGTGAAATAAGGACACGAGTGCAGGAAAATGTGTGAAAAGCATTTCCCGTAAACTGCAGAATATTAGGACGCGACATCAAGCCTTGTATTCGTACTAGGTAAACTGGTTATGATGTCAGGCGTAGGGCGGTGAAGCCACAACCTCCCCGCTGCCTTGCTAATATAACCTTAACACGATTTTAATTCCGCTAATGGGTCGAGCATTTTTTTTTTATTAGAAAAGTGTTGCGTGAGGGTCGTAATTATTCCCGAAGCCACACCCATCGTTGGGACGTGTACACATACTGACCATCTGACGGGGGTGTTTTGGAAGCGAGTACACGGTGTGCATACTCACGTAAACACACACGCACACACACACACACAGAAACGAAACTCACATGTACACCGCCAAGCAAACTAGATACTACTTCAGAGGCGATGGGGCCGGATAACATCTTTCTGTGGGTCCTGAAAGAGGGAGCAGAGTCACTCTGTGTACCACTAACAACAATTTTAAACACATCCATCGAAACAGGGCAGCTTCCTGAGATATAGAAGACAGCAAATGTAGTCCCAATTTATAAAAAAAAGAAGAGAGACTCGCAGCACTAAACTACAAACAAGTATCACTGTCATGCATAGTATGCAAAATCATGGAGAAGATTAACAGAAGACTGGTGGAGCACCTAGAATGAAATGAGCTTATCTGCGACAACCAGCACGGAGTTCTATGACAAGGTGACAGCAGTAAGACAAGTGCAAAAGCTGGAGGACCGGGCAGGTATAACAGGGAAGGCACTACAATGGATCAGAGAATACCTGATGGGAAGGCAGCGGTGAGTCTTGGTACGTGATGAGATGTCACAGTGAGCGCCTGTGACGAGCGGGGTTCCACAGGGGTCAGTCCTATGACCGTTGCTGTTCCTGGAATGTATGAATGACATGACGGAAGGGATAGACACAGAAGTGTCCCTGTTTGCAGACGAAGTGAAGTTAATAAGGAGAATTCAGTCAGAAGAGGATAATGGAGGACTACAGATGGATTTGGACCTGCTGCAGGCCTGGTTCAGCAACTGTCTCCTGGAGTTCAACCCCACCAAGTGCAAAGTCATGAAGTTCGTGAAAGGGCAACTAAGACCACAGACAGAGTACTGAGTAGGTGGCCAAAGACTGCAAACCTCACTCATGGAGAAAGATCTTGGAGTGTGTATAATACCGAGCACATCTCCTTAGGCGCATGTAAACCAAATAACTGCTGCAGTATATGGGCGACTAGCGAACCTAAGAATAGAATTCCGACATCTCAGTCAGGAGTCTTTCCGGACCCTGTACACCGTGTACGTCAGACCGATATTAGAGTATGCAGCTCCAGTTTGGAACCTTCACCTGGCCAACTAGAAACTAGAGAAATGTTTGCAACGAGTCTAGGTCCGGAGCGAAGAGAACTCGACCTGATGACACTGGAGGACAGGAGGGTTAGGGGAGACATGAAAACGACATGCAAAATACTGCGAGGAATAGATAAGGTGGACAGAGACAGAATGTTCCAGAGATGGGACACAGAAACAAGAGGTGACAATTGGAAATTGAAGACTCAGATGAGTCACAGGGATGTTAGGAAATATTTCTTCAGCCATAGAGTTGTCAGGAAGTGGAATAGTCTGGAAAGTGAGGTTGTGGAGGCAGGTACCATACATTGCTTTAAGAAGAAGTATGATAAAGCTCATGAAGAAAGAGTGGACCAAGTGGCGATCAGTGAAAAGGCGGGGCCAGCAGCTATGAATCGACTCATGCAACCTCAATTAGATGAGTACAATAAGGTGAGTATACAAACACAAAAAAACGCCCAAACACACATACACAGTTCACACTTTTGCACATACACAGTACACTCACATACACAAACATTACATACTTACACATACACAAATAAGATTGAGTAGTGGCAAGAAAGAAATTGAGGCATCCCCAGACATCATAGTACTCACGGAGACAAAGCTCACGGGGTTGATAACAGATATGATCTTCCCGACTGGATATCGGATCGTAAGGAAAGACAGGGGAAACAGAGGTGGAGGAGTTTCACTGCTCATTGAAGGCCAATGCAGTTTTGAGTTGGGAGGACTGAGCAGACAAAGAATAATAGGAACACTTCAGACCTGGAGTCGAAAAGTGATAATAGCAATGAGGTTCAACCCGCCACGAAACAGCAGGAGACCATGCCAAGAGTATGATGTGAGGTACAGAGCGTTGGTGGACACTAGCCGAAGTGGCCAGAAGAGCCCTCATGGGCATGACAAAGTTACTTATCATTGGGATATTTCAACCATAGGAAGATAGACCTGGAAAACCTATAGCTACATGGGGGCTGGAGGCGGTACTGGAAAACTTCATGCACCAATATGTTAGGGACACAACCAGAGAGAAGACGATGAACCAGTGAGGCTGGAACTCGTATTCACCCTGAACAGTTCAGATATAGAGCATATACCCGAAATGTCCCACAGCGCTACTGATCACACGGTCCTGAGTTTTGAGTACACAGAATTAACAATGGAGTTTACCTGGAGAGAATTCCAGGGGTCAACGCCCCCGCGGCCCGGTCTGTGAGCAGGCCTCCTGTTGGACCAGAGCCTGATCAACCAGGCTGTTACTGCTGGCCGCACGCAATCCAACGTACGAACCACAGCCTGGCTGGTCAGGTACCGACTTTAGGTGCCTGTCCAGTGCCTGCTTGAAGACAGTCAGGGGTTTGTTGGTAATCCCCCTTATGTATGCTGGAAGGCAATTGAACAATCTTGGGCCCCTGACACTTATTGTGCTGTCCCTCAACGTGCTAGTGGCACCCCTGCTTTTCATTGGGGGGAGTCTTTTGCTTTCGTAGGGAGTGATTTTCGTGTGCAAGTTTGGTATTAATCCCTCGAGAATTTTCCACGTGTATATAACAATGTATCTCTCCCGCCTGCGTTCTAAGGAGTATAGGTTTAGAAACTTCAAGCGTTCCCAGTAATTGAGGTGGTTTATCGCAGTTATGCGTGCCGTGAAGCAGCACGAGAAGGACGGGAGAAGACTAACTTCAAAAATGGGGACTACATAGGTATGAGGCAATTCCTCACGAGGTGCAGTGGGAAAGAGAGCTAGAGGGAAGACAGTAAATGAAGTGATGGAACACTTGACCACAAATTGGAGGGAGGCAGAGAAATGCGTTCCAAGGGGCAAGAGAAACAATGGGAAGACCAGAGTGAGCCCATGGTTAACCAGGAGGAGTGGAGAGGTCAAAGGCAAGTGTTGTAGAGCACAAAAAGTATAGAATCCATAAGAAAACAAGAAAATAAGGAGATAAACCGAAAAGCCTGAAACGAAAATGTTTGGATAAGAAGAGAAGCCTAGCGGTAACACGAGAATGTTTTAGCATCAAAAGCCAAATCACATCCATAGTTATTATACAGCCACATCAGGAGGAAAACAACAGACCAGGTAATCAGGCTGAGGAAGGAAAGAAGGGAACTCACAAGGAGCGACCATGAAGTATGTGAAGAGCTTAGCACATGATCTAGGGAGGTATTCGCAGTGGAGACAGAGGCTTCCAGCACTGAGGTGGTAGGATGCACCTGCAAGTATTGGACACACTGCACACAAATAAGGAGGAGCTAAACTACTAGATGAACCAAATTCCTCGAAGTCGGTGGGCCCAGTATACATATCTCCATGGGTTATGAGAGAGGGAACCGAGGCACTGTGTGCGCCACTAACAACAATTTTCTACAAATCTATTGAAACAGGGCATCTGCCTGAGGTGTAGAAAACAACAAACGTAGTCCGAATTTTTAAGAAAGGAGACAGGCAGGTAGCATTAAACTTCAGACCAGCATCACTGACATGTATTGCATGTAAATCATGGAGAAGATTTTGAGAGGAGTGGTGGAGCTCCAAGAAAAGACTCATACATGAAAACCAGCATGACTTCTGGGATTGAAAATCCTGTCACAAACCTACTGTAGTTCTACTACAGTAGGTTTGTGAGAGGGATAGATACGTAGCAGTTTCTTGAACTGTAAAAACACTTTTAACACAGTACCGCATAAGAGACTGGTACAAAAGCTATAGGAGCAGGGCAGGAATAACAGGAACAGCACTACAACGGACCAGGGAATTCCTGACAGGAAGGAAACAAAGGGTGATGATACGTGAAGAGGTGTCAGTGTGGGCACCTGTTTCGAGCAAGGTTTTACAAGGGTCAGTTCTAGGGCCGGTGCTGTTTGTTGTATATGTGAATGATATGACAGTAGGGATAGAGTAAGAAGTGTTCCAGTTCACAGACGACGTGAAACTGATGAGGAGAATACACGCGGACTAAAGAGGGATCTAACAAGGATACAAGCTTGGTCTAACAAATAATTTCTCGAGTTTAACCCCACCAAGTGCAAAAGTTATGATGCTTGGGGAACAACAAATAAGAACTCAGAGGGAGTACAGTCTCCGGGGACAAAGGCTGTTAGCATCATTCACGGAAAAGGATCCTGGGATGAGCCTCATACCGAGCACATCCCCTGAGGAGCACATCTACCAAATAACTGCTGCAGCATATGGGCGCTGGGCAACCATAAGAACAGTGCTTCGACTTCTAAGCAAGGAGATATTCATTATACTGTACACCATGAACGTCAGGCCCATGTTATAGTATTCAGCACCAGTATGGAACCCACACTTGGTCAAGCCCGTCAAGAAATTAGAGAAAGGGCAAAGGTTTGTAGCAAGACTAGTCCCGGAGCTAAGGGGTATGTCCTACTAGGAGAGATTAAGGTAACTCAACCTGACGACACTGGAGGAAAGAAGGGACAGGGGATGACATGATGATAACGGATAAAATACTATATTTTAGAGATCTAACACAGGAATAAGGGACCACAACTGGAAGTTGAAAACTCAGATGAATCACAGAGATGTCAGGAAGTATTTCTTCAACAAGAGTGGTCAGGAAGTTAAACAATCTGGAGAGCGACGTAGTGAAAGCAGGATTCATACATAGCTTTAAGGAGAGATACGACAAAACTCTTAGAGGAACGAGAGAGTGGGCGAGGCCAGGGGCAGCGACTAGACCCCTGCAGCTACAAATAGGTGAGTACACAAATAGTTGAGTACACATGCACACACACACTTAGAGGGGAATCAAAATGGACAATTGTAACGAGTGGGAATCATCAAGGGTCAGTACCGGGATCACTATTATTTCTTAAATACGTCAACAACAAGTTGGCAGAAATAGTCAGAGGTATTCTTGTTTTTGGATGAAGCGGAACTATCGAGGAGACAATAAGATGAGGACCATGATAGACTACTAACGGACTTGGAAAATCTATAATGGACTGGGTGGACAAGTAGGAATTAGAATTTAACCCCAGCAAATACGAAGTTATAAACATTGGAAGTTGCAAAGAAGACTACAAATAGAGGAGAGTTTCATGAGACTAAGGTTGCAATCTTCACTGAACGAGAAGAGGTCCTGGGTGAGCATTGTACCGAGCATATCTCTTGAAGCACAATTCACCTCAAATGACTTCCTTAGCAAATTTGCATCAGGCAGATCTAAGATTGGCTATCATTATCCTCAGATAGGAAGTTCCTATCTGAGGATAATGATAACTAATCGATAGCTGGTCGATTTTGTTTGCCATTAACATGATAATAAGAGACGGAACTGGATGGAAGACGTGGGTTACAACTTCCTATACAATTTTCATACTGCCTCTAACTGGAACTACTCGTATTAGCCTACAGCCACTGACAGAGCTGTGTGCACTAGTGATTCTACTTCTGGTTCCAAATAGTTCTACTTTGGTATTCATAACTTATACCATTAATACCCAGCTGACTCGTTGGCATCCGATCGTCCTGGTGCAGTCACTGAGTATCAAGAATCTTTATATTGTCTCATGTGATGGTCCATATGGGTGTAGTGGGAGTTTAGTGAGAGGTTGACTGACTGATAGATTTACATTGAGTGGGTTCTGATAGCCCTGACGATTCCTTCATGGTTCTTGAATGACTATTATCATTTTCTTACTTATAAGAATAAGATGGAGAGGATGAAACAAAATTGGATAAGTAAGACCTATACATTATAGGTTGGAGGGAAGGAGGGGTAGGGGGTCGCCCCTGTAAAGATTGGAGGGAAAAAGGTAAGAGAGGTTTTGAGTGCTAGGGGCATTGACATCCAACAGGCTTATATGAGGGGTGTTAAATATTAGTGAGTGTAGACAACGTTACAGCATGTAAATAAATGCATTGAAGGATATTCATTACAATACAGTACTGTACAATACAGTACAGTACAATGCAGTACAGCACAATACAGGACAGCACAATACAGTACAGCACAATACAGTACTGTACAATACAGTACAGTACAATACAGTACAGTACAATACAGATCAGTACAATACAGTACAGTACAATACAGTACAGCACAATACAGTACAGTACAATACAGTACAGTACAATACAGTACAGAACAATACAGTACAGTACAATACAGTACAATACAGTACAGTGCAATACAGTACAATACAATACAGTACAGTACAATACAGTACAATACAGCACAGTACAATACATTACAGTACAATACAATACAGTACAGTACAATACAATACAGTACAGTACAGTACAATACAGTACAATACAGTACAATACAGTACAGTACAATACAGTACAGTACAATATAACACAGTACAATACAGTACAGTACAATACAGTACAGTACAGTACAATACAGTATAATACAATACAGTACAGTACAATACAGTACAATACAGTACAGTACAATACAGTACAGTACAATACAGTACAGTACAATACAGTACAGTACAATACAGTACCGTACAATACAGTACAATACAGTATAATACAGTACAGTACAATACAGTACAGTACAATACAGCACAGTACAATACAGTACAGTACAGTAAAATACAGTACAGTACAGTACAATGCAGTACAGTACAATACAGCACAGTACAGTACAGTACAATACAATACAGTACAATACAGATCAGTATAATACAGTACAGTGCAATACAGTACAGCACAATACAGTACAGTACAATACAGTACAGTACAATACAGCATAGTTCAATACAGCACAGTACAATACAGTACAGTACAATACAGTACACTACAGTACAGTACAATGCAGTGCAATACAGTACAGTACAGTACAATACAGCACAGTACAATACAGTACAGTACAGTACAGTACAGTACAATACATTGCAATACAGTACAGTACAATACAGTACAATACAATACAGTACAATACAGTACAGTACAATACAATACAGTACAATACAGTACAGTACAATACAGTACAGTACAGTACAGTACAATACAGTACAGTACAATACAGTAGAGTACAATACAGTACAGTACAATACAGTACAGTACAATACAGTACAGTACAATACAGTACAGTACAGTACAATACAATACAGTACAATACAGTACAGTACAGTACAATACAATACAGTACAATACAGTACAGTACAATACAATACAGTACAATACAGTATAGTACAATACAATACAGTACAATACAGTACAGTACAATACAGTACAGTACAGTACAGTACAATACAATACAGTACAATACAATACAGTACAATACAGTACAGTACAGTACAATACAGTACAGTACAGTACAATACAGTACAGTACAATACAGTACAGTACAGTACAGTACAATACAATACAGTACAATACAGTACAGTACAGTACAGTACAGTACAATACAATACAGTACAATACAATACAGTACAATACAGTACAGTACAATACAGTACAGTACAGTACAATACAATACAGTACAATACAGTACAGTACAATACAGTACAGTACAATACAGTACAGTACAATACAGTACAGTACAATACAGTACAGTACAATACATTATTCCTTCGTTGATAATATTGTGTTAAACAACATTATTTCTACTGTCACAGTTGTACCAGACGAAGTTTCCTTCAGATCAATATTACGTAGACGCTCTGATCATCGTCTGGTCACATATATACTCCATTCATTTAAAATACTTTTATTTTATTTATTTTGCTGGTCATATAGAATGTCTCGTTAAAATTTCTGGTTATCTGACTAGGAATAACATATCTGTTTACAGTGTCCCGTAGCTTGATCGCTAGCGCACTCACCTCCGGAGTGCGGAGTTCGAATCCCCGGTACCTGCTGTCCATGTTCACCCATCAGTAAAATGGGTACCTGATTGTTAGTCGACTGGTGTGGGTCGCATCCTGGGACAAAACTGACCTAATTTGCCCGAAATGCTCAGCATAACAAGCGGCTTTCTATATAGTAGTATGTCATTGATATCAGCTAGACCTGTATACCAGGTACTACATATACTTGTAGAAATAAAGATTATCATTATTATTATAATAATCTCCTGCCCCACCCTCTTATCCTTCACATCTTACTTCCATCTGTCACTTCTTTTAGTCGTACAATTCTTCAAAATTTGACGTTCCACAAATAATGTGAGCTGAAGAGTGTGTCTTGTTAGAGATGTTTCACGTTTTAAATATTTACAAATCACTGTTCTTATCCCATAAGGTGTGAATGGAGTTATTAAAATGGATAACTGGAAGATTATTTTATGGAACTCTTTAATCAAAGTGAAATTGATGATGAAGATTAAAAAATAAAAAACTGTAGACAGCTACAGAAACTTCCAGAATTACCCTGAAAAATTACCCGGAAAAAATTAAATTTTACATATTTAAAATATTCGCAGTAGTGTCTGCAAGTTCATAAAATATAATGATAGCCTTCAAAACCTTGAGCAAGGAATCATAAAGAACCTGGTTTACCATGCAACTTACACTGTATCCAAATGTACTCAACCCAAGCGTGGAGCACCAACTTATAGAGTCGTAATAAAACTTGAGGAAGTACAGCTAGGTAAGTACATATATATATATATATATATATATATATATATATATATATATATATATATATATATATATATATATATATATATATATATTATTAACGCATAGGCCGTTTTCCACCAAGGCAGGGTGGCCCGAAAAAAAAACTTTCATCATCACTCACTCCATCACTGTCTTGCCAGAGGCGTGCTTACACTACAGTTATAAAACTGCAACATTAACACCCCTCCTTCAGAGTGCAGACACTACTTTCCATCTCCAGGAATCAAGTCCTGCCTGCCGGTTTCCCTGAAACCCTTCATAAATGTTACCTTGCCTATACTCCAACAGCACGTCAAGTCCTAAAAACCATTTGTCTCCATTCGCTCCTATCTAACATGCTCACTCACGCTTGCTGGAAGTCCAAGCAACTCGCACACAAAACCTCCTTTACCCCCTCCCTCCAACCTTTTCTAGGACGACCCCTACCCCACCTTCCCTCCACTACAGATTTATACACTCTCGAAGTCATTCTATTTTGTTCCATCCTCTCTACATGTTCAAACCATCTCAATAACCCCTCCTCAGCTCTCTGGATAATAGTTTTGGTAATCCCACACCTCCTCCTAATCTCCAAAATACGGATTCTCTGCATTATATTCACACCACACATTGCTCTCAGACGTGACATCTCCACTGCCTCAAGCCTTCTCCTTGTTGCAACATTCACAACCCATGTCTCACATCCATACAACTTCTCTTCAGAATCCCCCAAAAGCACAGTGTCATCAGCAAAGAGCAACTGTGACAACTCCCACTTTGTGTTACATTCTTTATATTTTAACCCCACACCTCTTGCCAACACCCGAGCATTCACTTTTACAACTCCATCTATAAATATATTGAACAACCAAGGTGACGTCACACATCCCTGTCTAAGACCCACTTTTACTGGGAAATAATTTCCCTCTCGCCTACATACTCTAACCTGAGCCTCACTATCCTCGTAAAAACTTTTCACCGCGTTCAATAACCTACCCTTATTCCATTTATATATATATATATATATATATATATATATATATATATATATATATATATATATATATATATATATATCTTCTTTCAAGCAAATCGGCCATATCCTACCGAAGCAGGGTGGCCCAAAAGAAAAACAAAAGTTTCTCTTTTAACTTCAGTAATGTATACACGAGAAAGGGTTACTATATGTATATATATATATATATATATATATATATATATATATATATATATATATATATATATATATATATATATATACATCTAATATATATATATATATATATATATATATATATATGTATATATATATATATATATATATATATATATATATATATATATATATATATATATATATATATATATATATATATATATATATATATATATATATATATACATATATATATATGCAAGACAACCACTATGAAAAATAGAAGAATTCCAAGCGCTTTCGTGACTACTCACATTATCAAGGAACTATAAAAGAAACGTGAGAAGAAGGCTTATAAAGAGGCAGAATACACCTCACAGTCACATCACACTAACAAAGACAACACCTCACAGTAGCGTAACATCTCACGACTCTGTGAAGAGAAACATAAGAAAG
>WNWK01007610.1:40000-92253 GCA_009830355.1 Cherax destructor | reverse complement strand
AATTGCACATGAGTAAATAAAATTATAAAGTTTATTTTTTGGGTGAATTGTTGGGGTTGAACAAATTTCTGAGTGGGATGGAATGTGAAGGACCTGCCTAGTAGGGCCCAAACAGGCCTGTAGTTTCCTCCTTTTTTATGTTTAGGGATGCATCCCAAAAACAGAAAAGCAGGAGGCCCAAGGCAAGAGTTTGGGGGAGAACGGAGGAGGGACCCCCCAAAAGGGGCCAGAAGAGCTCAGGGAGGGGGGTGCTGATTTGGGTGATTTCAACACAAAAATGTGGGGCCTGGAACCCCCGGGGCCCAAAAACGTGTAGAACTAAGAGATGGAGGTGTTCCGGGAAAATCTTTTAAGGAGGGACACTACCATTTCACCTGGCTGTGCAGATACAAGACATTAAAGAAAGATCCCTCCCCAGTGTCACTGGTTTTGACTTAATCATAGTAGAGTTACAAGGGAGAGGGGCAGAGAATGAAGCAAAACACAAGGGGGCCCACAAAAAAAAAATTTCCTGGGGTTTCAGGGACGGGGAACTGACATGAAAGTCAGAAAATGAAAAATTTGGGATAATTTAATTCTTGGGAAGAGTTTCGGGTCCTTTCTTTCCTCTTCACAATGTGATGTTACTACTGGGGGGTTTGTCTTTGTTAGGTGAGGGAGGGTATTCCCCCTTATGCCTTTTTCACGTTTCCTTTTATTTTCCTTGATAATGTGAGTAGCCCAAAAGCGTTTGGGAATTCTTCTTTTTTTCATAGTGGTTGTTTTGATTTTTTGATATCACCTGTTTACTGTGATCTTTTGCATATATATATATATATATATATATATATATATATATATATATATATATATATATATATCTCGTGCCGATTAGGTAAAACAGGTCAATTAGCAAGAACTCATTTAAAATTAAGTCCTTTCTAAAAAAATTTTTTATACGTTTAAAGATATATTTTTTTTAATTTATGTAATGTAAAAATTTATAATTTTGTACCAAGAGAAACTTTGAAAACCTACCTAACCATGTTACAATAAGCGCAATTTAATTTAGCCTAACCCAACTAAATATATTTTAGATACGTTAACTTTAATTTAATAATAAACAAACACAATGAAATATATATTTATTTTTAGGTTCAGAATGATTTTTGCGAAATTATTGCATACACAAATTTTCGCTTGTCTTATATGGCAAGAAGAGCGTTGCTATTTAAGCCAAAATCGCAAGTTTTACCTAATCGGCACGACATATATATATAAATATGTGTGTGTGTGTGTGTGTGTGTGTGCTCACCTAGTTGTGGTTGCAGGGGTCGATTCATAGCTCCTGGCCCCGGTGTGCGTGTGTGTGTGTGCATGTTTAATTATTTCTATAATACTAACTTATTTATTTGCTTACCTACTACTCAACGTTGGTTAATCTTACCGAGAGAAACGGCTGGATTGATTTTTTGCCCGGGTAAGTTTCAATTTGCTTTTTCTTATGAAAGAAATTTAGAGAACTGAAAACTGCTTTTCATTCAAAAATTTATGAGTGTGGCATCAAATAAATTTGAACCCTTCCTGGCTGAGAACTTGATAATTGAACTTCTGAGCGGCTTGAAGCATAATGTGTTCATGTATTGTAGAATACTGGCCGCTTTGTTCTCTTTGAGATGTTTTAATTAGATTTCATCTGGGAATATCTCTATTTTTAACTTTTGATTGATGAAACTTGGATATTAGTTTTCTTATGATGGCTTGTGAATGTCTCTTCTGAGTTGCTTGAAATCTTTATCGTTAATATTTAACTACATTATACACTTATGCCTCACTCTGCATTATTCCAATTGTATGCACTGAGGCACATGGGACTGTAGTAATGTAATACAGTGAGACCTATCTCTGTACAGCAACGGAAATTCATTTAGATTTTATTGGGGCTCTTTGGTCCTCTTCATAATGTAAACTGAAGTCTGCGTACCCCAAGCACTTATTTACCACTAAATGATCAATGGTACCATGCATAAGGTGACTAACAAACTGGTTTGTATTTACTTCTAAGTAAACACGGGCAACAGGTTTAAGAAAAGTAGGAACCAGGTACCTAGTTAATGCAAAGTGAGTAGTACGGCAGGTATAAAAAAATAATACTAAGGTACCTACTTACTGATAGGTGAACAGTTGTAAATGAACATGATCAATATTTGCACTAGCACTATCATCGAACGTGGGTGTAATAGTGGATGGGAGGGAAAGTAGGTGGACAAGTAGATAATGAATATACAGGTGGGTGAGAAAGTAGGTGAATGGAAGTACAGGTGAGTGGGTGGGCAGGCAGGTGAGTGGGTGGGCAGGCAAGTGAGTTGGTGGGCAGGCATGTGGGTGGGAGGGCTGTCAGGTTAGTGAGAGGGTTGGCAGTTGAGTGGGAGGGCAGGCAGGTGAGTGAGAGTGTTGGCAGGTGAGTGGGAGGACAGCATGTGAGTGGGATGGTTTGCAGGTGAGTGGGAGGACAGCATGTGAGTGGGATGGTTTGCAGGTGAGTGGGAGGACAGCATGTGAGTGGGAGGACAGCGTGTGAGTGGAAAGTAAGTATAGAGCAAGTGAGTGGGCTAGGAAATATGTGTGACTCTAAAAGTCTGAGGAGCACACTTGACCTGAGAGGTAATAATCTCCTTGACCTCATTAGGGTTGGTCCTACACCTAAACCTTTTAGGTAGGTGATAAAAACTTATTTTCTCTGATTAGACATATGAGTTTTTAAAAGGATACTTGGTCATAGATATTTTTGTCTTTAGTTTATATATAATGAAGTCAATGTATATTATAATGTAATTAATAATTTTCACACTTCGCAACTAACCCACACTTCAGATAGGGGACTTTAATGCCGTTTCATAAGAAAGGATAAACACTGCAGCAGGCCTACTGGCCCATAATAGGCAAGTCCTTCTCAAACCCAAACCTACTAACAAAAATATTTGCCTAACCCATTTCAATGCTACCCAAGCAAAAAGCTTTAATAACCCTATTAATTCATGTACAACTTCCCACTCAAATTCATCCCTTCTAACTCATGTATTTATCTAACCTAATTTTGAAGCTACCCAAGGTTTTAGCTTCGATAACCCTACTAGGAAGTCTATTCTATTCATAGATTACTCTATTACCAAACCAATATTTTCCTATATCCTTCCTAAATCTAAATTTATCCAATTTGAATCCATTATTTCGTGCTCTTTCTTGGAGGTATATCATCAGGACCTTATTTATTTCTCCTTTGTTTATCCCCATCTTCCACTTATACACTTCAATCATCTCTCCCTTCATTCTTCGTCTTATAAAAGAATGTAGTTTAAGGGATTTCAATCTTTCCTCGTATGGAAGATTTCTTATGCAGTGGATTAATTTTGTCATTCTTCAATGAATGTTTTTTTGTGTGAATTTATATTAAGTTTGCAATATGGAGACCAGAAGTGAGCTGCATAATCTAAATGAGGCCTTAGTAAGTAAGTTTATTCAGGTATACACAAATACAGATACATAGATTATCATAAATAGCAGCATATGTGTAGAGGACCTAGGATAACCCAAAAAAGCCAGACAAAGTGGCTTATTTCCATTGAGGTTCTTTGACTTATTCCCATTGTTGTGTAGAGCTGTAGTATAATCTCTAGACTACTGTTGTTTATACTTCTTGAGATAAATCCCAGTAGTCCGTTAGCCTTATTACGTACGCTTAAGCATTGCTGTCTTGGCTTCAGGTTCTTCCTTACCATAACTCTCAATTCCTTTTCCCATTCTGTATTGCTAAGCTGTATATTATTTAGTTTAAAAGTGCTAGGGTTAGTTATATTCTCGGGCTTCAATACTTTGCATTTGTCTACATTGAACTGCATCTGTCACTTCGCAAATCATTATACGAGAATGTCTAAATCCTCTTGAAGTAAGGTGGCATCTTCTGAGTCAATTATCCTGCCTATGTTTGTATCGTCAGAAAAATTGCTCATATTTCTTGTTAATCTTTCTTCAAGGTCATTAATGTATATTATGAACAACAATCGGATTATAACTGATCCTTGTGGAACGCAAATTGTGACTAATCCCCACTCAGATTTCACCCTATTTATGCAGACTCTCTGCTTCCTGTTGATGAACCATGGCAGAACAGTCTCCTCAATACCATGAGCTGCCACTTTCTTTAAAAGTGAATATTAAAATGGCATAAAATACCGACAGATTGTAACAGTTAGGTATCTTTATTCCGAAACGTTTCGCCTACACAGTAGGCTTCTTCAGTAGAGTACGTTTCTATTTGGTATGAACCTTGGTAATAAATACCGACAAGTTGGTTTAGAAAGACACGTATGCAAACACTATGACATATTTATTAAAAACGTATTTCTAATAAATATGTCATAGTGTTTCCTTGCATGTCTTTCTAAACTTTGTCTAATACCTTGGCGCACAGCTAACGCTAAGGCAGGTGGATTTCAGATTTTCATCTCATTCCCAGAATGCATCGACCTAGGACCAGTGTGGTACAGTGGTAGAACACTGCGTTCCTTGTTTCAAGGAATTATATATATATATATATATATATATATATATATATATATATATATATATATATATATATATATATATATATATATATATATATATATATATATATATATGTTTGTGTGTGTGTGTGTGTGTGTGTACTCACCTATTTGTGGTTGTAGGTGTCGAGTCATGGCTCCTGGCCCCGCCTCTTCACTGATTGCTACTAGGTCCTCTCCTTGCTCCATGAGCTTTATCAAACCTCGTCATAAAACTATGTATGGTTCCTGCCTCCACTACGTCCCTTTCTAGGCTATTCCACTTTCTGACAACTCTATGACTGAAGAAATACTTCCTAACATCCCTTTGACTCATATGAGTCTTCAACTTCCAACTGTGACCCCTTGTTTCTGTGTCCGCTCTCTGGAACATCTTGTGTGTGTGTTATTATTATTTTGTGATAAATGGTTTTGAAAACCGACAAGTTGAAGATTGAGACACTTTTGCAATGTTGCATAAGTGTCTCAATCTTCAACTTGTCGGTTTTCAAAACCATTTATCACATCTGTCAGACACTGCAACATCATGGGATCGTGATACAAAGAATTCTTCAACACTTGTTCAACCTTCGGACGAAGACCTACCTACTCCAGTGGATGGTCCCACTGTGACCCCGCCTCCTCCTGCTTCCACTCACCTGACTACAGAATATAAGCCACTTCTCTGGTCCTATGCTGTAATTCCTACAAGAGTGATGGACTGAACACAACGATTCCAGGCTGAGGGACTGATTACATAAAACTCCTCCTCTCCTTACACCTTTCTGCTTTGTATTGGACTGATGAAGCCACTGTGTGGCAAAACGTTTCTTCAATAAAGATGTTGCATAAGATGTTGCATAAGATTCCCTCCAAGGCAGGGAGGCCCGAAAAAGAAAAACTTTCATCATCATTCACTCCAATACTGTCTTGCCAGAGGCGCGTTACACTACAGTTTTAAAATTGTAACATTAACACCCCTCTTTCAGAGTGCAGACACTGTACTTCCCATCTCCAGGGCTCAAGTCCGGCCTGCCGGTTTCCCTGAATCCCTTCATAAATGTTACTTTGCTCACACTCCAACAGCACGTCAGGTATTAAAAACCATTTGTCTCCATTCACTCCTATCAAATACGCTCACGCATGCTTGCTGGAAGTCAAAGCCCCTCGCTCACAAAACTTCCTTTACCCCCTCCCTCCAACCTTTCCTAGGCCGACCCCTACCCCGCCTTCCCTCCACTACAGATTTATACACTCTCGAAATCATTCTATTTTGCTACATCCTCTTAACATGTACGAACAACTCAACAACATCTCCTGAGCCCTCTGGATAATAGTTTTAGTAATCCCGCACCTCCTCCTAATTTCCAAACTCCGAATTCTCTGCATTATATTCACACCACACATTGCCCTCAGACATGACATCTTCCCTGCCTCCAGCCTTCCCCTTGTTGCAACATTCACCACCCATGCTTCACACCCACATAAGAGTGTTGGTATAGCTATACTCTCAAACATTCCCTCTTTACTTCCACTGACAAAGTTCTTTGTCTCCACAGACTCCTCAGTGCACCACTCACCCTTTTCTCCTCATCAATTCTATGATTCACCTAATCCTTCATAGACCCATCTGTTGACACGTCCACTCCTAAATATCTGAATACATTCACCTCCTCCATACTCTTTCCCTCCAATCTGATATCCAATATTTCGTCACCTATTTTTTTTTTATCTTCATCACATTACTCTTTCCTATATTCATTTTTAATTTTCATCTTTTACACACCCTACCAAATTCATCCACCAACCTCTGCAACTTATCTTCAGAATCCCTCAAAAGCACAGTGTCATCAGCAAAGAGCAACTGAGACAACTCCCATTTTCTGTTAGATTCTTTATCTTTTAACCCCACACCTTTTGCCAATTCATTTCTCTTACAACCCCAACTATAAATATAATGAACAACAATGGTGACATCATACATCCTTGTCTAAGGCCTATTTTTACTGGGAAATAATCTCCCTCTCTCCTGCATACTCTAACTTGAGCCTCACTATCCTCGTAGAAACTTTTCACTGCTTTCAATAACCTACCTCCTATTCCATACATCTGCAATATCTGCCACATTGCCTCCCTATCCGCCCTGTCACATGCCTTTTCCAAATCCATAAATGCATCAAAAATCTCTTTACCCTTATCTAAATACTGTTCACCTATTTGTTTCACTGTAAACACTTGGTCTACACACCCCTACCTTTCCTAAAGCCCCCTTGTTCATCTGCTATCCTAATCTCCGTCTTAATCTTAATTCTTTCAATAATAACTTTACCATACACTTTACCAGGTATTCTCAACAGACACATTCCTCTATATTTTTTGCACTCTCTTTTGTTCCCTTTGCCTTTATACAAAGGAACTATGCACGCTCTTCCATACATTTATTAAGTAAAAGTGCCAACCACTCCAAAACTATATCCCCACCTGCTTTTAACATTTCTATCTTTATCCCATCAATCCCAGCTGCCTTACCCCCTTTCAGTCTACTCACTGCCTCACGAATTTCCCTCACACTCACACAAGATGTTATTCCTCCTTGCCCTATATACGAAATCACAGCTTCCCAATCTTCAAAACATTTAACAATTCCTCAAAATATTCTCTCCAACTTCCTGAACCTATAAATCTCCATTTAATAACTCTAATCTCCTAAATCCATTAATGTCATTAATGTCACCCCAAAATTTTTTCATATGTTCAAGAAAATTTGTTGATAACATCTCACCCACTCTCTCATTTGCTCTCTTTTTACATAGCTTCACCATTCTCTTAATCTCTCTTTTTCTCTCCATATACTCCTCCCTCCTTGCCTCACTTCTTCTTTGTTAAAACCTCTCATATGGTAACTTTTTCCCTTTACATCATCATTCCACCAATTGCTCTTCCCTCCCGCACCCACTTTCCTGTAACCACAAACTTCTGCTGAGAACTCTAACACAACATTCTTAAACCTACCCTTTACATTTTCGACCTCATTGCCTATACTCTCACTAGCCCATCTATCCTCCAATATTTGTTTATATCTTACCCTAACTGTCTCCTCCTTTAGTTTATAAACCTTCGCCTCTCTCTTACTTGCTGCTTCTAATATTTTTTGTATCCCATCTACCTTTTCTCTCATTGTAGCTACAACTATAAAGTGATCTGATATATCTGTGGCCCCTCTATTAACAAGTACATTCTGAAGTCTACTCAACAGTCTTTAATCTACCAATACGTAGTCCAACAAATTCCTGTCATTACTTATTCAGCCTCTTTTTCATAAAATATGTATTACTTATAACCAAACCCCTTTCTATACAAAGTTCAATCAAAGGGCTCCCATTATCATTTACACCTGGCACCCTAAATTTTCCTACTACACCCTCTCTAAATGTTTCTCCTAGTTTAGCATTTAGGTCCCCTACCACAATTTCTCTCTCACTTGGTTCAGAAGTTCCTACACACTCCCTTAAGAAGAGAAGGCATATCAACAAACTTTTGCATATTATAATAATAATAATAATAATAATAATAATAATAATAATAATAATAATAATAATAATAATAACAATAATAATAATAATAATAATAATAATAATAATAATAATAATAATAATAATAATATTAATAATAATAATAATAGTAATAATAATAATAATAATACTAATAATAATAACAATAATAATAATAAAAATAATAATAATAATAATCATAAGGAGAAGAAGAATTTTATTTATGATTTGAGAGTGGAAAGAAGAAAATAGGATAACTAGGAGGGTGAATAAATCTAGCGTGGAGGAAAGGAGAAGAGAACATCCCAGCAAGTGAAGGAGAGGGTGGTGGTGGTAAGGGAAGTTTTGAGAGCCAAGGGCTTTGATACCCAACAGGCTTAGTGCGCGTATTAGATTCGAGTACAGTGCTTGTCATGGCATTATGCCGGGTGAGCGCTCCGGCAAAATGCCCTGACGAAAAGCCAAGACCTACCATACAGCGGGATCTTTTCTCGTCAGTGTGTTATGAAGGGTAGCAGCCGTTAGCATGACGTCACGACCTGCCGCCACAATCCACAGTGACTCCTCAGTGCTCACGTGGCTTCCGTGGTGAGAGGAAGTGTTGCACTTTTCTCTCTTATCCGCCCAATCTTTTGTTCGGTGTTTCCTTGGATTTTGGGGCTATACATGTTTCATTATGGGTAAAAGGAAGTCTTTGACACCTGAAACTATAGATCAAATCATAGAGCTTCACAAAGCTGGGCACCAGGCGAAAGAAATAGTGGAGAATATGAAAAAAAAAGAACCCACATCTTCTCTCAGAGGTATCTGTAAGAACTGTTAACAGACTCACGAAATCGTAATGACACGATTGCAAATAAACCATACCACGGATGGGGTTCGAACCCGCAGTCATAGAGTCTCAAAACTCCAGACCGTCGCGTAAGCCACTGGGCCAGCTAGCTTCAATAAGATTCATCCAACTAGGTATTACGATTTCGTAAGTCATTTTGACGGCTTTGAGAGGGACTTGAGCTAGAGTTCGTCACGGCCAAGCTAGCGGGAGATTCGTCTGTAAAAACTTGCATTTGTGGACACAGTGGTGCCTATGCTAACCTTCCTATGGAGTAGAAATATACCTAGTTGAATGAATCTTATTGGAGCTGCTAGCTGGCCCAGTGGCTTACGCGACGGTCTGGAGTTTTGAGACTCTATGACCGCGGATTCGAACCCCACCCATGGTATGGTTTGTTTGCAATCGTGTCATTACGATTTCGTAAGTCATGTTGACGGCTTTGAGGGGGACTTGAGCTAGAGTTGGTTTGTTAACAGACGTGTGTCAGAACTGGGATACAGTAGTCACCGCCAGGTTAAGAAACAGATCCTCTTCAAGCCACAGAAGAAGCGTAGGCTGGATTATGCAAAGAAATATCTTCACTGGACTCCTCAACAAAGGTCTGAATTACTTTGGAGGGATGAAGCAACCTTCACCGTTACCTATAACCGTGGTGGACATGTGTACTGGCTAGACCCATCCTACACCTGTGGGAACACCAAACACCCAGAATCGCTCATGGTTTGGGGGTGTTTCAGTGCTCAGAACTCATTATGCTTCCCAAAAACCAGTATATGAACCAATATAATAAAATGGAGTTAAAGTGTGACAATTTACCTGATGCTTTTGACAAGTGTGGGGCTATGGTTTTTATGCAGGACGGTGCACCGTGTCATACAGCCAAATCTGTAGTTCAGTGGCTTAAGGACTGTGAAGTGAGGTTGTTTAATGCGTGGCCAAGCAATTCCTCAGACCTCAACCCTAATGAGAACCTCTGGTCAAAAGTGAAACGAAGTTTACTGGGCACGGATATCAGTTCCATCCCGCCGCTGGAGGCTGCTCTACATGAGCCATTGGATATTAAACCTCCCCAAACCCTTAAGAGTTTTTGAGAGTCTTCCTACACGGGTGAGGGACGTGATTAAGAGTAAAGGACGCAGCACCAAGTATTAAAACCTCAGTAAGTGTTCAAATATAAATATTATAATCTTTCATTGTTGTATTTGTGTTTTAGTATTTGTGGGGGGGGGGAGGGACAGCATAATGCCATGACTAGCACTGTAGATGGTGAAAAGTGGTGTTCAGGATTTGAGGTGCTGTTGGAGTTTGAGGAAGGACACATTAAAAGATTAATGAAAATCGGTGAGGACACTTGAGTGCGGCGCTGCACTCTGAAGGAGAGGTATGCCTCTTACACCTCGAGTCTTAACATGATCTTTGTCTCCTCCTCATCTTACCTCTTCTCCTTTCTTATATCTCCTTCGTCATTCATTTCCTCTTCCGAGGTTGGTTTTTGTCCAGCCTCGTGGACCATTATCTCTCTCCCAGTGGACCATTACCTCTCCTCCAGTGAACCATTACCTCTCCTCCAGTGGACCATTAAATCTCCTGCAGTGGACCATTACATCTCCTGCAGTGGACCATTAAATCTCCTGCAGTGGACCAATACCTCTCAAGCAGTGGACCATTACCTCTCCTCCAGTAGACCATTACCTCTCCTGCAGTGGACAATTTACCTCTCCTGCAGTGGACCATTAAATCTCCTGCAGTGGACCATAACCTCTCATGCAGTGGACCATTACATCTCCTGCAATGGACCATTAAATCTCCTGCAGTGTACTAATACCTCTCAAGCAGTGGACCATTACCTCTCCAGCAGTGGACCATTATATTTCCTGCAGTGACCCATTATACCTCATGCAGTGGGCCATTACCTCTCCTGCAGTAGACCATTACCTCATCTGCAGTGGACCATTACCTCTTCTGCAGTGGACTATTACCTCACCTGCAGTGGACAATTATCTCTCCTGCAGTGGACCATTACCTCATCTGCACTGGACCATTACCTCATCTGCACTGGACCATTACCTTTCCTGCAGTGGTCCATTACCTCTTCTGCAGTGGACCATTACCTCTCCTGCAGTTGACCATTACCTCACCTGCAGTGGACTATTAAAACAACTAAAATGGATTATTACCTCATCTCAAGAGGACCATTGCCTCTCCTGCAGTGGACCATTACCTCTCCTGCAGTTGACCATTACCTCACCTGCAGTGGACTATTAAAACATCTAAAATGGACCATTACCTCATCTCAAGAGGACCATTACCTCTCCTGCAGTGGACCCTTACCTCTCATGCAGTGGACCATTACCTCTCATGCAGTTGACCATTACCTCTCATGTATTGGACCATTACCTCTCATGCAGTGGACCATTACCACGTCTGCAGTGGACCATTACCTCATCTGCAGTGGATCACTACATCTCCTGCAGTGGACTATTACCTCTCCTGCAGTGGACCATTATCTCTCCTGCAGTGGACAATTACCTCTCCTGCAGTGGACCATTACCTCATCTACAGCGGACAATTATCTCTCCAGAAGTAGACCATTAACTGTCCTGCAGTGGACCATTACCTCATCTGCAGTGGGCCATTACCTCTCCTGCAGTGGATCATTACCTCTCCTGCAGTGGACCATTACTTCTCCTGCAGTGGACTATTACGTCTCCAGCAGTGGACCATTACCTCTCCTGCAGTTGACCATTACCTCTCCTGCAGTGGGCCATTACCTCTCCTGAAGTGGACCATTACCTCTTCTTCAGTGGACCATTACCTGGAGAGAGTTCCAGGGGTCAACGCCCCTGCGGCCCGGTCTGTGACCAGGCCTCATGTTGGATCAGAGCCTGATCAACCAGGCTGTTACTGCTGGACGCACGCAGTCCAACGTACGAACCACAGCCTGGCTGGTCAGGCACCAACTTTAGGTGCCTGTCCAGTGACCGCTTGAAGACAGCCAGGGGTCCATTGGTAATCCTTCTTATGTATGCTGGGAGGCAGTTGAACAGTCTTGGGCCTCTGATACTTATTGTGTTGTCTCTCAACGTGCTTGTGGCACCCCTGCTTTTCATTGGGAGGATGTTACATCGTCTGCCGAGTCTTTTGCTTTCGTAGGGATTGACATTCGTGTGCAAGTTTGGTACTAATCCCTCTAGGATTTTCCAAGTGTATATAATAATGTATCTATCCCGCCTGCGTTCCAGGGAGTACAGGTTTAGGAACTTCAAGCGTTCCCAGTAATTGAGGTGGTTTATTGTAGTTATGCGTGCCGTGAAGGTTCTCTGTACATTTTCTAGTTCAGCAATTTCACCTGCCTTGAAAGGTGCAGTTAGTGTGCAGCAATATTCCAGCCTAGATAGAACAAGCGACATGAAAAGTGTCAACATGGGCTTGGCATTCCTGGTTTTGAAGGTTCTCATTATCCATCCTGTCATTTTTCTGACAGATGCGATTGCTACAGTTTTATGGTCCTTGTAGGTGAGATCCTCTGTCATGATCACTTCCATGTCTTTGACATTAGTTTTTCGCTCTATTGTGTGGTTGGAATTTGTTTTATACTCCGATGAGATTTTAATTTCCTCACGTTTTCCATATCGGAGTGATTGAAATTTCTCATCATTGAACTTCATATTGTTTTCTGCAGCCCATTTAAAGATTTGGTTGATGTCTGCTTGGAGTCTTGCAGTGTCTTCAACGGTGGACACTGTCATGCAGATTCGGGTGTCATCTACAAAGGAAGACACGGCACTGTGGCTGATATCCCTGTCTATGTCCGATATAATGATGAGGAACAGGATGGGAGCTAGTACTGTGCCTTGTGGAACAGAGCTTTTCACCGTAGCCGCCTCAGACTTTACTCTGTTGACTACTACTCTTTGTGTTCTACTTGTTAGGAAATTATAGATCCATCTACCAACTTTTCCTGTTATTCCTTTATGACGCATTTTGTGTGCTATCACACCATGGTCACACTTATCAAAGGCTTTTGCAAAGTCTGTGTATATAACATCTGCATTCTGTTTGTCTTTTAGAGCATCCAGGACGTCATCGTAGTGGTCCAGTAGTTGGGACAGACAGGAGCGACCTGCTCTAAACCCATGCTGCCTTGGGTTGTGTAACTGATGTTTATCTAGATGAGTGGCGATCTTGCTTCTTAGAACCCTTTCAAAGATTTTTATGATATGGGACGTTAGCATTATTGGTCTGTAGTTCTTTGCTATTGCTTTACTGCCCCCTTTGTGGAGTGGGGCTATGTCTGTTGTTTTTAATAACTGAGGGACGACCCCAGTGTCCATGCTCCCTCTCCATAGGATGTTAAAAGTACATGATAGGGGCTTCTTGCAGTTCTTGATGAACACTGAGTTCCATGAGTCAGGGCCTGGAGCGGAGTGCATGGGCATGTCATTTATCGCTTTTTCGAAGTCATGGGGCGTCAGGGTAATGTCAGATAAGCTTGCGTCTACCAGGTTCTTTGGCACTCTCATAAAAAAATCATTTAGGTCTTTAACTTTCAGTCTGGTTAGCGGCTCGCTAAAAACTGAGTCATTCTGGGACATACTGGGACATTACCTCTAATGCAGTGGACCATTACTTATCCTGCAGTGCACCATTACCTCTCTTGCAGTGGACCATTGCCTCTTCTGTAGTGGACCACTACCTCTCCTGCAGTGGACCATTACCTCGCCTGTAGTGGACCATTACATCTGCAGTAGACTATTACCTCTTCAACAGTTGACCATTACCTCTCCTGCAGTGGACCATTACCTCTCCTGCAGTGGAACATTACCTCTTCTTCAGTGGACCATTACCTATCCTGCAGTGGACCATTACCTCATCTGCAGTTTACCATTACCTCTCCTGCAGTGGACTAGTACCTCACCTGCAGTGGACAATTACCTCTCCTGCAGTGGACCATTACCTTATCTACAGCGGACAATTATCTCTCCAGCAGTGGACCTTTAACTGTCATGCAATGGACCATTACCTCTCATGTAGTGGATCATTATCTCTCCTGCAGTGGATCATTACCTCTCCTGCAGTGGACCATTACCTCTCCTGTAGTGGACCATTACCTCTCCTGCAGTGGACCATTACCTCTCCTGCAGTTGACCATTACCTTTCCTGCAGTGGACCATTTCTTCTGCAGTGGACCATTACATCTCCAGCAGTGGACCATTACCTCTCCTGCAGTGGACCATTACTTCTGCAGTGGACCATTACATCTCCAGCAGTGGACCATTACCTCTCCTACAGTTGACAATTACTTCTCCTGTAGTTAGCCATTACATCTCCTGAAGATGATCATTACCTCTTCTTCAGTGGACCATTACCTCTCCTGCAGTTGACTATTACATCTCCTGAAGTGGACCATTACCTCTCCTGCAGGGGACCATTACCTCATCTACAGCGGACAAATACTTTTCCAGAAGTGGATTATTACCTCTCCTGCAGTTGACCATTACCTCTTCTTCAGTGGACCATTACCTCTCCTGCAGTTGACTATTACCTCATCTGCAGTTGACCATTACCTCTCCTGCAGTGGACCATTACCTCCCCTGTAGTGAACCAATACCTCTCTTGCAGTTGACTATTACCTCTCCTGCAGTGGACCAATACTTCTCCTGCAATGGACCATTACCTCTTTTTCAGTGGACCATTATCTCTCCTGCAGTGGACCATTATCTATCATGCAGTGCACAATTACCTCTCCTGCAGTAGACCATTACCTCTCCTGTAGTGCACCAATGCCTCTCTTGCAGTAAACTATTAACTCTCTTGCAGTGGACCATTAAATCTCTTGCATTGCACCATTACCTCTCATGCAGTGGACCATTACCTCTCCAACAGTGGACCATTACCTCTCTTGCAGTCCACAATTAAATTTCCAGCAGTGCATCATTACCGCTCACGCAGTGAACCATTACCTCTTCTGCAGTGGACCATTACCTCATATGCAGTGGACCATCACATCTCCTGCAGTGGACCATTACAACATGTGCAATGGACCATTACCTCATCTGTAGTGGACCTTTACCTCTCCTGCGGTGGACCATACCTCTCCTGCAGTGGACCATTACCTCATCTACAGCGGACAAATACTTTTCCAGAAGTGGACCATTAACTGTCCTGCAGTGGAACATTACCTCATCTGCAGTGGACCATTACCTCTCCTGCAGTGGACCATTACCTCGCCTGTAGTGAACCATTACCTCGCCTGTAGTGAACCATTAACTCTTTTGCAGTTGAACATTACCTCTCCTGCAGTGGACAATTACTTCTCCTGCAGTGGACCATTACCTCTTTTTCAGTGGACCATTATCTTTCCTGCAGTGGACCATTATCTATCATGCAGTGTACCATTAACTCATCTTGCAATAAACCATAAACTCTCCTGCAGTGGACCATTAAATCTCTTGCATTGCACCATTTCCTCTCATGCCGTGGACCATTACCTCTCCAGCAGTGGACCATTACCTCTCCTTCAGTCCACCATTAAATTTCCAGCAGTGCATCATTACCTCTCACGCAGTGAACCATTACCTCTTCTGCAATAGAATATTACCTCATATGCAGTGGACCATCACATCTCCTGCAGTGTACCATTACAACATCTGCAATGGGCCATTACCTCATCTGTAGTGGACCATTACCTCTCCTGCGGTGGACCATACCTCTCCTGCAGTGGACCATTACCTCTCATGCAGTAGACCATTACCGCTTCTGCAGTGGACCATTACCTCATCTGCAGTGGACCATTACCTCATCTGCAGTGGACCATTACATCTCCTGCAGTGGACCATTGCCTCTACAGAAGTGGACTATTACCTCTCGTGCAGTGGACCATTTCCTCTCATGCAATTGACCTTACCTCTCCTGCAGTGGACCATTATCTCTCATGCAGTTGACCATTACCTCGTCTGCTGTGGACCATTACCACATCTGCAGTGGACCATTACACTCCTGCAGTGGACCATTGCCTCTCCAGAAGTGGACCATTACCTCTCGTGCAGTGGACGATTTCCTCTCATGCAATTTACCTTACCTCTCCTGCAGTGGACCATTACCTCTCCTGCAGTGGACCATTACCTCTCCTGCAGTGGACCATTACCTCTCATGCAGTGGACCATTACTTGTCATTCAGTGGATAATTTCATCTCCTGCAGTGGACCATTGCCTCTCCAGAAGTGGACCATTACCTCTCGTGCAGTGGACCATTTCCTCTCATGCAATTGACCTTACCTCTCCTGCAGTGGACCATTATCTTTCATGCATTGGACCATTACCTGTTCTGCAGTGGACCATTACCTCGTCTGCAGTTTACCATTAACCTATCTGAGGTGGACCATTACTTCTCCTGCAGTGGACCATTAGTTTTCCTGCAGTGGACTATTACCTCAACTGCTGTGGACCATTACCTCTCGTGTAGTGGACCATTACCTCATCTGCAGTGGACCATTACTTCTCCTGCAGTGGACCATTACCTCTCCTGCAGTGGACTATTACCTCATCTGCAATGGACCATTACCTCTCCTGCAGTGGACCATTACCTCATCTACAGAGGACAAATACCTTTCCAGAAGTGGACCATTAACTGTCCTGCAGTGGAACATTACCTCATCTGCAGTTGGCCATTACTTCTGCATTTTACTATTACCTCTCCTGCAGTGGACCATTACCTCTCTTACAGTGGACCATTACCTCGCCTGTAGTGAACCATTACCTCTCCTGCAGTTGACCATTACCTCTCCTGCAGTGCACCATTGCCTCTCTTGCAGTAAACCATTAACTCTCCTGCAGTGGACAATTAAATCTCTTGCATTGGACCATTACCTATCATGCAGTGGACCATTACTTCTCCTGCAGCTAACCATTACCTCTCCTGTAGTGGACCATTACCTCTCCTGCAGTGGACCATTACCTCTTCTGAAGTGGACTATTACCTCTCGTGCAGTGGACCATTTCCTCTCGTGCAGTGGACCATACCTCTCCTGCAGTGGACCATTATCTCATGCAGTGGATCATTACCTCTCATGCAGTCGACCATTGCCTCTAATGGAGTGGACCATTACCTCATCTGCAGTGGACCATTACTTCTCCTGTAGTGGACCATTAGCTTTCCTACAGTGGACCATTACCTCACCTGCAGTGGACCATTACCTCTCGTGCAGTGGACCATTACCTCATCTGCAGTGGACCATTACCTCTCCTGCAGTGGACCATTACCTCATCTTCAGTGGACCATTACCTCTCCTGCAGTGCACCATTACATCTCCTGCAGTGGACCATTATCTCTCCTGCAGTGGACCATTACCTAATCTGCAGTGGACCATAACCTCTCCTGCAGTGCTCCTTTTTCTTCATTTGTTCTTAGGCATCCTCTACTACTACTACTACTATTATTATTATTATTATTATTATTATTATTATTATTACTACTACTGCTTCTACAACTACTACTACAACTACTACTATTACTACTACTGCTACAACTACTATTACTGCAACAACTACTATTGCTACAACTACTACAATTACTACTACTACTACTGCTACAACTACTACTACTACATATACTACTACTATAAACTACTACTACTACTACTACAATTACTATTTGAGCATCTACTACTACCTCAACAACTACTACTACTGCAACTGCTACTACTACTACAATAACAGCAACTACAACTACTATAACTATTACTACGACTAATACTACTACAACAACAACTATTACTACTACTACGACTACTACTACTACAACTACGACTTCTTTTGGTACAACTACTACTACTACGACTACTGTTACTTCAACTTCTACTACTACTTTGACTACTACTACAGCAACTACTAATTCTACAACAACAACAACTACTACTTCTACGACTTTTACTACTACAACTACTACTACTATGACTACAACTACATCTACTACTACTAAGACTACTACTACTACAACTACTACTACTACTACTGCTACTACAACTAATACTAATACTATGGTTACTACTACTACAACTACTACTTCTACTACAATAACAACAACAACAACTACTACTACTAGAACAACAATAACTTCTACTACTACTTCTACAACCACTACTTCTACTACCATTGCCATGCAAAGACAAGACAAGAAAGTTTAGGTAAGACTCTATGTCGGGTGAGCTGGGAAGATGGTACAGTCGAAGAATAGCGTTGGAGAGGAGTGTCCACAGTCGTAGAGAAAGTGCCAGTTAACTCAGTAGCTAGGAGATCGTGGGACTGACTTAAGAATCATGAAGAGTAGACTGATTTGCAATGGTCTTGTGGATGTTGGAGATCTTCAGTCTTGACAAGCTGGCAGCAAGTTAGGTCGCAGGACAGGGCAGGAAGGTAAGAACATCAGAGGGCAGCATACTGGTGGTGTTATTTGACGTGATTAAGGTAGCAGGTTTGTAGAAGAGTTATTCTCAAATTTCTTGAAGCTGCTCCTAGAGAGGTGGTAAAGTTTTGTCTTGTTTCCAAAGGTGAATCGTAGAGGCTTGAGGAATTCCAGAACTTGGGTGAGTGTGAAGGGATGAGGTTGTTCGCAGGAAAACTTGACAGTTCCTATACCGAGGCCTTTGTAGAGTTCAATGTAGGTCATGGTGTCAGTGTTTGATGGAGCAGTGTAGAAGGTAAGGTTTTCCCATGTTGGTGTGCTAGAGTCGTCGATATCTTCTTCTGACGTGGATCCAGTAGACAAGTCTACCATGGTACTAGAAGGTGACTGAGGGTTGACAGGAGCAGTGGAGAGGTGTACTGGTGGTGTAACATCAGGTTGGGAGGCGGTGGTGGAGGTGGTCGAGGCAGCAAGAGCGGTGGTGAGGGAGGTTGTGGAAGGTGCAGGAACAGTGTTTGGGCAGTAGGAGACAGGTCGGCAGGAGTAGTGAAGTTAACGACGTTAGGAAGAAACCTGAGGATGTCAGCTGAAGGTGTGCAGTCAGTTAAAACGAAGGCAGGCATGTTGTTAAGTTTTAATAGTTCATTGATGGTGGTGTTGAATGTGCCTGGGTTGGCTGCATTCGCAAGGTGCGCATATACCATGCAATACAGCACCTTGTAGGGAGCCGCGTCTGGAAGTAGAGAGAGGGAGGTGCTGGAGATGGCTGTTGTGTAGCTTGAAGAATTTTCTTGGTATCAGACGGTAGTTTTGTTATGGCGGCATTTGTCGGCGATTTGAGGTTTCTCTTCTTAGCTTCTTCTTTGATTTTCTTAGAGAGCACTTGCTTCCTTAGTGGTCATTTGGCTGCAAGGGTATGAAGAGCACCTTTACAGTTGAGGCAGGTTGGAGTGGCATTGGTGGTGGAACAGTTGAGGCAGGTTGGAGTGGCACTGGTGGTGGAACAGTTGAGGCAGGTTGGAGTGGTATTGGTGGTGGAACAGTTGAGGCAGGTTGGAGTGGCACTGGTGGTGGAACAGTTGAGGCAGGTTGAAGTGACATTGGTGGTGGAACAGTTGAGGCAGGTTGGAGTGGCACTGGTGGTGGAACAGTTGAGGCAGGTTGGAGTGGCATTGGTGGTGGAACAGTTGAGGCAGGTTGGAGTGGCATTGGTGGTGGAACAAGCTTTGAAATCGTGACCTTCTTTTCCGCAGTTGGAACAGAATTTCTTGTCTTTAATGACACTGTCGGTCGTTGAGTGATCGTAAGAATAACAGTTCCAACAGGGTGAGACATGAGCGAAACGTTCTGGTTCTATGTGTCATGGATGAATATGGTAGTAGGAGATGGCAAGGCCAAGGTGAGTTTGACTATTGAAGAAGCGTTTGGAATTTTGTTGAAGTTGTAAGTCGATTCCCAAGTGTTTTGTTCCTCGATAGATGTCTTCAGGTCAGCAGTTGATAGGGATGTGATGATCCTGTCCAACCGTTTGACAAAAATAGAACGTTTCTCCAGCAGGAAAGGTGAAGGAGATATGTTGAATTGTCGGTCACTGAGTGTCTTCATTGCGGTGTCGTCCATGAGTTTTGATGTTTCATTGTCGTCAGTAGAGACGACAATAAAGGAGTCGTTCAGAGAGTGGATTGTTGTGGGTCTTTCCTTACAGCTGCAACAAGGGCTAGTTTGGTGATCATTTATGACTCCACTGGCTGGTTTAATCTTTACACGATACGAAAGCATCGTGAACGAGTGAAGACGATGGTGTGTAGATTTCAAATTCCTCTCCCCGACGGGGATAGATGGGTAGAGTTACTGTGACTTGTCAGTAGCAAGGTAGAGCGACTGTGATTTGTCAGTAGCAAGGTAGAGCGACTGTGACTTGTCAGTAACAAGGTCGCCAGTGGTATCATTGTTCTGCTAACACTTTCCTCTCTGTATCTTAACATATAAATGCTTTAGAAAACCGATAAGTTGTAGAATTAGACACCTGTGCAACATTTAGGTATCCTATTGTGGAAACGTTTCGCCAGTCAGTTGCTTCTTCAGTCCAATGCAGAGAAGAATAGTGGAAAATGAGGAGCTTGAGGTAATCAGTCCCTTAGCCTGGAGTTAATGTTACCATCATTGAAGGGTAAAAACAATTAGATAAAAAAATCAGCATATAATTTCCCCTTCTTCGTAAATATCAGGAAAACTGGGATAAACAAAGGCCAAACTCATTCCAAACTTTTATCTAAGTAAGATTTATCAGCGTTTAATGTTAAATAAAGAATACATGTAAGCAATTACCTATGTTTTATTAAAGCATCATTATGAACATTAAATTTACGATACTCCAATCAAGTCAATACTGTGATGTATTTCAGATCAGAAGAAACATTCTCCATTTATCTCACAGAAACCTGTTGGACTAGTAAAACTGCCTTTATTGAAACTTAATCTAAAATCAGTTCAAAGTTTCCTTTGAGGAAACACATCAGAACTAAAAGATTTAAATAAAACAGAAGAATCATTGTGAAAAATTAGACTCATGTGCAACACCCGAAGAATAATTCTCCAATTATTTCACAGAATAAAACAAATTGTTCACCTACTCAGCCTGAAGTCAATAAATTTATCATCCATTCTCTAAGACGAATCAGCCATTAAAGATTGATCCTATTCGCATATGTTTTCTTTTTATCAGCGGAAGCGTTAAACCGGTAGGGGTCATATAGTTCCTGTGGAATGGGAGGCATTCAGATTCCACCAAAGGAAGAAAAAGATGTTTCCAGTTCCTTAGATCAAGAGCTCACAATCATCATCAAGGCTTTAGTGATGAATAATTATATTTTGGTTCGAGAAAAAGTGTCAAAATGACACTTACACTCTTCATTAACCTCCCTAGGTGCATCTAATAATAATAATAATAATAATAATAATAATAATAATAATAATAATAATAATAATAATAATAATAATAATAATAATAATAATAATATATTTATTTACTACAAGTACATGTACAAAATATACAGGTCTAGCTGACATCAATGACATACTACTATATAGAAAGCCGCTTGTTATGCTGGGCTTTTCGGGCAAATTAGGTCAGTTTTGTCCCAGGATGCGACCCACACCAGTCGACTAACACCCAGGTACCCATTTTAAACTGATGGGTGAACAGGGACACGGACAGCAGGTGTCTTACGGAAACACGTCCCTGATGTTTTCCAGCCTACCGGAGGAGAATCGAATCCCGGACCTGAGTGTGTGAGCTGAGTGTGTGAGCTGAGTGCGCTAGCGAGCGATTTTGACGACAAAAATAGAAATTGTACATAGTTGATTTTTTTCGTTAATTTCACCTTCCATGTTTTGTCTCAGTATCTTGGGGTCAGGTCAAGTGCGATGAGATAAAAGGGGTGGACAGGCAGAGGAGAGGTCAAACGCTCCCTAGGAAGTGAACAGGAGGCAGCTTAAGTGTGTTGTCGTATAATACACAACAAACAGAAGACAGTGTACTTAGGTTTTCCTTCAATATACATTGAACACAAGGTAGTGTACTTTGGCCGCCCTGTAATACACAGGATGGACATTCGTGGAGCCCCGGGTGTAGTCTCCGCCCTGCTGTGGCTGTCTCTTATTCATCAGATTCCACACTCACATACACGAACTGTCAACAACTGCTACAGTCAACTGAAACAGGTGAGTGCAGTTACTCTTACTATTTCCCATGCTATATACATTCTTATATACACTGAACTGAGACCCTGACAAATTTAGCTCTTCTCCTTGACTATAATTTGAATAATATTTGCTTACAAGGATGAATTTATTACTATAATAATACAGGATGCAAATTGGAGATGATATTTGTGATTGATAATTGGTCAAAATTGATAGACACATTATCTTGTTTCATCTTTAATGTAGAATAATCGAAGAATTATCTTGTTTTATCTTCAGCATTGAATGACTCATAAACATTTAATGTGTATACGATATAAAAATATTAATTTCATTTCTAATTTGTGGACTGCAATAAATAATTTCAGCTACTTTATTGTGACTTATTTTCAGCCGAAGATGGCAAGTAACATGTCCAAGTAATATGTCCAAGTAATATGTCCAAGTAATAAGGGTCCTCGTATAGTATTTATTAACAGTTGTTTTACTCTGAAGCTATTACAAAAATTTCAAGATAAATGTATGTATTCTGTGTATATTCTCGTAAGTTATGTATACATGTGTATGTTCTCGTTAGTTATGTATACATGTGTATGTTCTCGTAAGTTATGTATACATGTGTATGTTCTCGTAAATTATGTATACATGTGTAACATAAAATGAATTTGCTGATGTCCGTGGGAGTTATATAGGAATATTCATACCTGGAGTTTACCTGGAGAGAATTCCAGGGGTCAACGCCCCTGCGGCCTGGTCTGTGACCAGGCCTCATGTTGGACCAGAGCCTGATCAACCAGGCTGTTACTGCTGGCCGCACGCAGTCCAACGTACGAACCACAGCCTGGCTGGTCAGGTACCGACTTTAGGTGCCTGTCCAGTGCCTGCTTGAAGACAGCCAGGGGTTTGTTGGTAATCCCCCTGATGTATGCTCGGAGGCAGTTGAGCAATATTGGGCCCCTGACACTTATTGTGTTGTCGCTCAACAAAAATGTGTAATCCTATTTTAGTAGTGAAATGTTAGTCGAGCCTTGAGATATCTGGTTTCCTTTGAAAAAAAATTAATTTTTCTTTATGCTGGAGGTTAGAGTAGATAAGGCACGGGGGTAGAGGGGTAAAGCTCTTTATACAAAAGACTTTAATTATAGGGATAGATAGGAGGTGATACTGGACTAGGCTTAGAAGTAGCTGTGTTTTCAATGGGTTATACCTGAGGTGGGTGTTGAAAATATTTATATTTGTTTTTAGGGAGGAGAAAGCTATTTTAAGTTGAATTTAATAGTTTAAAATGGGTATATTAGTATATATATATATATATATATATATATATATATATATATATATATATATATATATATATATATATATATATATATATATATATATATATATATATATATATATATATATATATATATAATATATATAAATATATATATATATATATATATATATATATATATATATATATATATATATATATATATATATATATATATATATATATATATATATAATATATATATATATATATATATATATATATATATATATATATATATATATATATATATATATATATATATATATATATATATATATATATATATATATATATATATTATTTTTATAATTTTATTAGGGCGTCTAATAAATTTAAAAGTGGGAGTGACGAAATAAAGGAACTCGGCAAAAAGTTTATTTCCACCTGTTTATCAAAAACATGTCTGTATGGAAGGTATATAAAGTCTGGCCTGCCCGCTGAGGGTTTTTAAAGGCCGCGGTATTATGACCGTGCGTAGGTAGCATAATCATTAGTCTTTTAATTGAATGCTGCTATGAATGGTCGGTCGAGAAATGAGCTGTCTTAAATTTTGAAAATTGAACTTAACTTTTAAGTGAGAAGGCTTAAATGGGCTAGAGGGACGATAAGATCCTATAAAGTTTGACACTAAATTAATTAAAAGTGATTTAGGGGTGCTACTAGCACCACTGCTTTTCATTGGGGGGATGTTACATCGCCTGCCGAGTCTTTTGCTTTCGTAGGGAGTGATTCTCGTGTGCAAGTTTGGTACTAATCCCTCGATAATTTTCCTCGTGTATATAATAATGTATCTCTCCCGCCTGCGTTCTATAGAGTACATGTTCCCAGTAATTGAGGTGGTTTATCGCACTTATGCATGCCGTGAAGGTTCTCTGCACATTTTCAAGGTCACTCGCCTTGAAAGGTGCCGTTAGTGTGCAGCAATATTCCAGGGAGGGAAGTTGGTGAAAAACTTCAAGTGTGAAATAAAAGACAAAAGTGAACACAGGAATAAGAAAGTGAAAAGAACGAGTGGGGAGTAAATAAGTGTATTTATATTCTTAGGTCAGGTTGTGTTCACCAGAGTCTTAGGTTGTCTTCACCAGAGTCTATACAAGATGAGATGCTAGAAACAGATGTTAGCAAGTGGGACTATATAAAAAAAAGCAAATCATGTATTAGAGTAAAGCAAAAAAGATAGATTGAGCATAGAGGCGTCTGTGGAGAGAAAGATTACCTATGAGAACACAAAGAGGAATGTACCCAAGAACTCTGGTGCCAACACAAAGCATAGGTGTGACGCATTGCTTTTAAATATTTAAGTGATGAGGAAACTGGAGGCAGTGGAGAAAATATGTTTAAGATCACTTCTGGTATTAATATTATACAGAGACTAAGGAACATAGAAAATAGAAGAGTGCAAGGTTAGGTTAGGTTAGGTTAGGCAAGGTTTGTCAGGAAACAGGACAAGTGTTTCCTGACGCGGGTCTGCATGGGAATATGCAAGGTATAATTCAGAAAGCATAGAAAGGTTGTTAGGAGTCACTTGTTCAACGTTTTCGTGTCATCTGTCCCTCTCTGCCCTATTCTATGGCCTTCCCAAAACCCATAAACTTGATATTCCTCTGCGTCCCATCATGTCCTCTAGAGGTTCTGTCTCTTATTATCTTGTTTCTTGACTGGCCAAAACCCTCACTCCCTTTCTTGGTACTTTTCTCCTGCCCACCTTCGTCACTCTCAAGACTTCATTGAATGTGTTCGCTCTCTCCCGACCTGTAAGATGCTTAGTCATGACGTTGAGTCCCTCTTCACTAACGTCCCACTTGATGATGTCCTTAATTTTCTCAGTGAGAAGGCCGATGAAGGGTTACTTCATCGCCCTATACCTACTGATGTCTTTCTTGATCTTAACCGCCTTTGTGTGGACTCTAATTCCTTTTCCTTCCAAAGTAAATATTATTCTCAAACCTTCGGTGTCGCTATGGGCTCTCCTCTATATCCTGTTCTTGCTAATATCTACATGGAATACTTCGAGACTGTTCTTCTTCCTACTACTGATGTGCGCCCTTCACTCTGGCTCCGCTATGTAGATGACATCTTTGCTCTTAGGCCTCATGACTCTAGTCTCTTCCAACCATTTCTTGATGCTCTTAATAATCTTGCTGCTTCCATTAAGTTTAAAACTGAATGGGAATCTAATTCCTTGCTTCCTTTCCTTGATGTTCATGTCCACCGCTCAGTTACAGGTTTTGCCTTTTCCGTGTACCGCAAGCCTATGCACAGTGGCATGAAGATTCACTGCTGTTCTTATCATGCATCCTCTGTCAAGAAAAGTGTTCTTATCTCCCTCTTTCTCCGTGCTCTCCGCATTTGTGATCCTCAGTTCCTTGAATCAGAAATTTGCGCTCTTCGTAATTCATTTTCCCGTTTTGGCTACCCTTCCCATTTCATAGACTCTGCCTTCTCACGTGCTAAACGGACTTTCTTCTCTCCCAAACTCTCTACTCCTGGGAACTCTCCTGTCCTCTGTCTTCCCTATATTTCCAGTCTTTCTAATCTCAACAACTCTCTCTGTTCCTTAGACATTAAACTTACTTTCCGCCAGACTAACACTCTTCGCACTAATCTAGTTCATACCTCTCCTCCCTCTGTAGATACTCCTGGTGTCTACTCTATTTCTTGTTTCTCCTGTCCTCTTCAGTACTTTGGAGAAACTGGCGGTTCTCTTTCTGACAGACTCAGGGAGCACAGTCATCCTATTGATTGGTCTTCTGCTAAAACTGTCTACCCTACTTCTAACTTTCACAATCGCCGTCTGGTTGAATCCTCCCTTATACACAACTTTCCTTGTATGAATCTTAGTCGTGGCTTTGTCTCTGTAGATGCCTTGCTTTTCCATTACATTGTAAAATGATCCAAACTTCAGAACACCCGTGATTTAACCTGATTCTTTGTTCCCCCTTCTCCCTCTTCCTTTTTCCTCTTTCTCCTTTAGGATTTCTTTCTTCTGCCTTGGGTATTTTGTCCAGTATTATTATTATTATTATTTCCCCCCCTCTGTGTTCTTGTGCCTACCCTTTATGACCCCTAGTTCCCTTGCAGTGTTCCTCTTTCTTAGTGTTTGACTGACTCCACTACCACTACTACCTCTACCACTACTTCTCTTCCTCCTTTCCTACTACCTCTCTTGTCCCGTCCCTGTCTACTGGCCTATATATACTCCCTCCTGTCATTTCTGTTAGTGTGACTTTGTAAATGGTCCAAGTTGGACCGAAACGTCGTGGTAAGCTCCTCTCTTCTATGTGCGGGTTATTTGTGTATTGTTCCAGTGACGGTATTGTGACTTTTGTTATTTATTTATTGAAATCACCCAGCCTCAAGATGTTTGGGGTAAGAGATGGGAGATTTTCCAGACAGTGGTCAATTTTACGAAGCTGTTCCTGGAACTGTTGGGATGTAGCATCCGGAGGCTTGTATATAACAACAATGATAAGGTTTTGCTTTTCTATCTTAACTGCCAAAACTTCAGTTACATCATCTGAGGTATTTAGTACTTCAGAGCAAATGAGCGATTCTTTGACATACAGACCAACACCCACTTGTAGAAATAAAGATTATTATTATTATATTATATTATTATTATTACTATTATTATTATTACTATTATTATTATTACTATTATTAATATTATCATTATTAAGGACGTCACAGTCTGCGGCACCAGTCTGCCCCAATGTAATATGTGTTCTCTGTGTAGAGTGGAAGTCAAATAGAAAACCAGCAGTCTTACTGGGAAACTACGATAACTTGATACTCTCCCACATCTTTACTAGCAAATACCGTTAATATAATATCTTTATTTCTACAAGTACATGTACAACGTATACAGGCCTAGTTGACATCAACGACATACTACTATATAAAAAGCTCTTTGTTATGCAGAGCATTTAGGGCAAATTAGGTCAATTAACGGCTCTTGTGGCCTGGTGGCTAAAGTTCTCGCTTCACACGGCGAGGGTCTGGGTTCGAGTCCCAGCTAGGATATAAATATTGGGCGTGTTTCTTTACAAGGTTGTCTATATTCACCCATCAATAAAATGGGTATCTGGGTGTTAGTCAACTGGTGTGGGTCGCATCTTGGGACACTGACCTAATTTAACCCTCATACTGTGATGCGAGAGCTTTTGCCACCAGGCCAAGGACTTCTTACGCTAAATATAATCGAAAGAATCGTCAATATTTTTACCCACATAAGATGCTTACATGTTTCACCTGTACATTTTCATGTATATACGTCACTATATATGATAACTGTTCTTATGTGTATCTGTACCTAAATATACCTACTCATTCAGTTACTAACATATTTAGAAGTCATTTTTTAAAAGCTATTGAGTGGATATCAACAATAACTAATATATATATATATATATATATATATATATATATATATATATATATATATATATATATATATATATATATATATATATATATATATATATATATATATATATATACGGAATTACGTTATCGCAATGTTAGCAGTCTCAGCAATATTTATGCATCGGCGATTTCGCCCACTTTGAGCCCTATTTGGGCAAATTCCATTGTTCCAGTCGACCAAACTCATAGTTATTTCGCTAGACCTCGTTTTCTTCTATCGATTGAGTACACGAAAATGCCAATTTACCTCTTTCAACTACCCAGTAAAGTGATGTGAAATTACTAATTTGGCCAATTTCACACAAAATTCAAGAAAGGCCAATTTCAGAATAGGGTCCAGTATAAACAATACAGACATTTCTGGCACTAAAATAACATTTTAGCTGTTCATTAGTTTTGTCTCCAGGCCCCTCTTGTATTAGGCTTGTTTTTTATTTTGAATTTTTATTAAAAAAAAAATAGAAGATTTACTGTTACTCAGACTACTGCATAGTTGTAATAATTGTAAAACTAATATCAGCGCATTCGTGAATGTATATTAGACCCACCAGTTGACGTGTATTGGACGCGTGGTGTGATTTATTTACTCTTGAAGATCGGCAAAAATCGAACATTTCCGCTAATTTGAGCTCAATTTCAAGCTACGTTTAGTCCTACACCATTAAAAATAATCTTAAGTTCTATAATATATCTTCCATTCTATCAAATGAGACCAAGAAAACGAGAATGCAACCATAAATACTGTACAAAAATACACCTCAAATTCGCTGTTTCAAACCAAATACACTGTCGCATTTTTCTTTCATTATGCACAAGGCTCGTGCCTAAGCCCGATAATATTCAACATACATCTAAATTATCTCCTTCAACCCGAGTTCAATGATACTATCATCACCCAATTTGCTGATGATGTTATCCATGTAGTGTCATCCAACCCTTTCAAGGGAAAACATAAGCATGCGAGGGTAATCGAAAAAATGAATACAGAACTACGAAGAACAGCAAACTGAGAGAAGAAATGGAGAATCACGACCAACCCAGACAAAGTCCTCATCAGCACCATCTGATATTTTGCAACAACTATAGAAGACAAGGGGGATATCTCCATCAGATGTACACTTATTGCCATCAGAAACCCCAACAAGATCCTGGAGTACGAAATAGACAGATTACTCCACTCCACATCACACATCTATAAAACGGTGAACTTAGCCAAAGCCCGCCTCAGCAATCTATACAGGTTTAATCAAGCCCCTTCACTTCAAGAAACACCTTCACAAGATGATAATATGACCTATGCCAGAATATCTTTGTGTACCCATGTCATTAACAACTAAAACCAACATGCTACAGCTACAAAGATTTCAGAATAGAGCACTCCGCTTCATCACAGGCACCAGGAGGAGAGACAGAATCAGGATGGAACATCTACACATCCAACAAGAGATAGATGCAATAAATGTAAGGCTTGATAAACTAGAGACTTCTATACGACATGCAAGAACTCTATATACCAGACAGAGAAAACCCTCCCCAACCATCAAACACCACCGACTACATCATCAACACACCTCCCCACAGAACCCAAGGAATGACCCTCCAACAGAGAGTGCGACGATTCATCAACAAGGATGATCCTGAGTGACCTCCCAGAATATATAGATGAGTAAATGAAAATTTAATTGCCTCGTACCTGTCAGAGGAGCTCTAATGACAAAGTTATAGTGGCTTCAAATCTTTTGAGAGAAAGTTGGTAGGCCTACATGTGAGAGAATAAATCTGAATGGTCGGTGTGCGTAGCCTAAAAAAAATATGCAGCACGCAGTGACTTGACTTGTACTTGTATGACCAGAGATTTGGTAAGATGGGGAAGGAAGAAGAATGGATAAGGATGGAAATATGGGAAAAAGGTGGGTAGGGGGGGGGTAATGAAGGTAAGTGGCCTAAACACTTTGGTACATTTTAGTACAAGTGTATGTGTGTATAGTGTCATTGATGAAATAAATTTCACTGATGAAATAAATTTCACTGAATGGAGTATAACACTTACCCATCAGTTTCACACAGTTATAACAAATGTATAACTGCATGACGCTGAGTTGGGAGGAGGTATACTTTTTTTTTTTGCGATTGCAGTTCGTAGGCTGAAAATGACGAGTGCGAGGCGTTTGATGTATGTGGACTGTTACCCGGAGATACTGGCCGGCTCAGCCGTTTCAGAGGTGGTGTCCTGCCGTAGTAGGTTTGCAGATGTTACGTGGGTAGATGTAACAGTTAAAAAGTTAAAAGGGAAGTCTCCATAAATTGGGGAGGTTTTTATCCTTATTGGACATAAAAGGGTTCTGGTGTTACCCATTCATCTATATCTTCTGGGAGGTCACTCAGGATCATCCTTGTGGATGAATCGTCGCACTCTCTGTTGGAGGGTCATTCTTTGGGTTCTGTGGGGAGGTGTGTTGATGATGTAGTCGGTCCTCGGTCTAAGGTAAAACACATAGCTCTGATGTGTGCTTGGTTCTTATAGGATTGCGTGGTCCCGTGGGTTAGAGCGTCATGTGTGATTTTCGATCACAATGTCAAATTGTTTACTGTGATCTTTTTGCATATATATATATATATATATATATATATATATATATATATATATATATATATATATATATATATATATATATATATATATATATATATATATATATATATATATATATATATATATATATATATTGTTACGGCATAGCATGTAAATCACTTAGAGGTAGTGCTTCTCGTAACAAAATCGTGAAAAGAACAGATCTATCTCGTAGCAGGGCTCACATATAGAGGAAAAAGGAATCTTTCTAGTTTCAGTTGGTTTTATTAACAGCATTAATAATTAATACTCATATAGTAAACACTGAGTAAAACATATCATTAGCCTTATTATCATTATAATAAGTTAAACATTCACAAACTGCTCTAGGCCGAGAGTTACTAGACTCTTTCACAACGAGTCAAAAGGTATATGCAAATATATGTACAGACACGTGTATTTTACAAGCCTTACACCAGGCTGAAGCAAATAACTGTTCCTTCTCGAGGATTTTTCTCTAGATAAGATTCTATAAACTGCATATCATTTAGGTTCGTTCACTTATTCTCATTTTCCTCAAGAGTTTTTCAACCGCCTTCTCAGACAGATATTCACTATTCAAGGGCTTCCAATAACTCCTGGGAACTGCTGGGGGGAGAGTAGGGTGTCTTGAAGACAGATTATCCACTAGTCCCTTCCTAGACCAGAGGAAGGTATGAACTAAACAAGGTAAGGCTTTACCAGCCAACCTAAAATCGGTTTGTAGCTCAAAGCGTCTGCTGGTGCTTAACCTGCCGCACCAGCAGTGTCTGCTGGTGCTTAACCTGCCGCACCAGCAGTTTAGAATATTACAACATCCTACCTATGTACAAAGCTAATCAATTTGTGGCCAGATAATATTATAAAGAAAGTCGAGTAAATCCATTTTAGCTATTAATGGAAATACTCCTTAATATAATATTAGGTGAAAAAGCCAAAACAACATTAATACACATATCATTTCGTTCTGGAAATGAGCAAAGGGCGTAACATATATATATATATATATATATATATATATATATATATATATATATATATATATATATATATATATATATATATATATATATATATATGCAAGACAACCACTATGAAAAAATAGAAGAATTCCAAGCGCTTTCGTGACTACTCACATTATCAAGGAACTATAAAAGGAAACGTGAGAAGACGGCTTATAAAGAGGCAGAATACACCTCACAGTCACATCAACACTAACAAAGACAACACCTCACAGTAGCGTAACATCTCACGACTCTGTGAAGAGGAACATAAGAAAGGACCTGAAACTCTTCCCAAGAATTAAGATTAGTCCAATTTATCATTAAATTCTTCCCAAATTTTATTAATTATAAATGAATCCAATTTATATAAACCAAAAGAAATATTCATATTATTTTCAAAACTGCTTTTAATGAAACATGATTCTATTATATTCCTCTGAACCATGGACTTGCTTGATACAACCTTCTCAGCATTTTGAAAATCAATTGGATGGTTAAAGTCTCTCACATGAATAAATAGAGCATTAGAATCTTGTCCAGTTCTAATGCTATATTTATGTTGTTTTAATCTTAGTTCAAGACTTTTACCAGTTTGACCATAATAAACTTTATCGCATATTTTACAGGGAATCTTATAGACACATCCGTCAGCATTTTGGGGGGAATTTTTTATTAAAAGTCTTTTTACTGTATCAAGATTTTTAAATACAACTTTGATATTAAAATTCTTAAGAAAAGAAGGCATATCAACCAAGTTTTCATGGTAAGGAAGAACCAACATATTTTTGGTTGAATAAGGTTGGTTGTCCCTTTTTTGGATTGTAAAAAGTATTTCTAGCTATTTTAAAAGATTTATCAATTATGTTTCTTGGGTATTTTAAATCATTAGCTATTTCATAAATTTTAGAGATTTCTTCATCTATGAACTCTGGACTACAAATGCGTAAAGCTCTCAAAAACATAGAAGATAAAACCGACACTTTAACTCTATCTTGATGTGAAGAGTAATAGTGTACATAGGAACAATTATTTGTAGGTTTTCTGTAAATTTTAAATTTAAAATCAATGTTACCCTTAATAATAAAAACATCTAGGAAGGGCAATGAGTTATTTACTTCAAATTCAACAGTAAAATTTATAGAATGAGCTAAGCTATTTAATTTAACAAGGAAATGGTTTATGTCTACATTCTTAGGCATAAGGCACAAAATGTCATCAATATATCTATACCACTTAGCTCTATTGGGAAGGATTGTGTTAAGCAATCTTGTTTCGAAAAATTCCATATATAAATTACTAAGAACAGGTGAAAGAGGATTTCCCATTGTCATACCAAACTTCTGAGTGTAAAACTCATCATTAAATACAAATTTTGCATCAACAATACAAAGTTTAATAAGTTAATGATAGTAGGTATTGGCAATGGTAAATCGTAATTAACCAGTTCTTCAGATAAGAACTTTAGTAAATCATCAACTGGAACTTTTGTAAACAAGGAGGTAACATCAAAACTAACCATATTGAAATCATTTAAATCAGTCAAGGTGCTTAATTTATCAACTAAATCTAAGTTATTTTTAACATTAAAATTAGAAATTTTTCCAATAATTGGGCTCAAAATATCAACAAGCCATTTAGAAAGTTTATAAGAAACTGAACCTATGGAGCTAATAATTGGTCTAACAGGATTACCAGGTTTGTGTGTTTTAATTAATCCATACATATAAGGTAAAGATGGATTAGTGGAAGTGAATTTTTTAATTAATTCATCTTTGCCCTTCAATAGATGCTTTATTGTTTTATTGAAATTGCTGTTAACAGTTTCTAAGGGATTCTTCCTAAGTTTAGAATAGGTTTCAAAATCATCTAGGAGGCTATTCATTTTTTCTTGGTAATCGGTTTCATTCATAATTACTATTGCATTTATTTTATCTGCTTTAGTAAGGCGCAAATTTTTATTATTCAAAAGTGAATCTTTGAGGGCAATTGGGAATATTTTGTTTTAACATTGAGCTATATACCATCCCCTTACTAAAATTAATTTCATCAGTGGATAAATCAGAGGATTTTTCTAAATTACAGAAGGCTTTTGCAATTTCAACATTATTAAGTGTTTTTGAAGTTGCAAAACTTAAACCGAAACCAAGAGCAGCAGTTGTATTTTTATCTAATATTTCATCTGATAAGTTAATTACAAAATTGTTATTAGCGTGCTTTGTCCAATCACTATTTTCAATTAAATTATCTAATTTTCTTTGTAGTTTGTTTTTGAGATTATTACAAATTCTTCTGAGTTTATTATAGCAATGATCCAACATACTATGTTGCCATTCTGATGGAATAGCTTGATAAAAGGAGAATTTTTTGTTTCTCAATATTTTGAATGCTTCTTTCTCCTGTATTTTAGTAATTTCAATATTAAATTAATATTTTAGTAATTTCAATATTAAATTAATATTAGTAAGGGGATGGTATATAGCTCAATGTTAAAACAAAATATTCCCAATTGCCCTCAAAGATTTTTTAAGTCTTATGATTCACTTTTGAATAATAAAAATTTGCGCTTTACTAAAGCAGATAAAATAAATGCAATAGTAATTATGAAAGAAACCGATTACCAAGATAAAATGAATGGCCTCCTATATGATTTTGAAACCTATTCTAAACTTAGGAAGAATCCCTTAGAAACTGTTAACAGCAATTTCAATAAAACAATATATATATATATATATATTTTTTTTTTTTTTTATTATTAACACATCGGCCGATTCCCACCAAGGCAGGGTGGCCCGAAAAAGAAAAACTTTCATCATCATTCACTCCATCACTGTCTTGCCAGAGGGTGCTTTACACTACAGTTATAAAACTGCAACATTAACACCCTCCTTCAGAGTGCCGGCACTGTACTTCCCATCTCCAGAACTCAAGTCCGGCCTGCCGGTTTCCTGAATCCTTCATAAATGTTACTTTGCTCACACTCCAAGAGCACGTCAAGTATTAAAACCATATGCCTCCATTCACTCCTATCAAATACGCTCACACATGCTTGCTGGAAGTCCAAGCCCTCGCACACAAAACTTCCTTTACCCCTCCCTCCAACATTTCCTAGGCCGACCCCTACCCCGCCTTCCCTCCACTACAGATTTATATACTCTCGAAGTCACTCTGTCTCGTTCCATTCTCTCTACATGTCCAAACCACCTCAACAACCCCTCCTCAGCTCTCTGGACAATCGTTTTGGTAATCCCGCACCTCCTCCTAATTTCCAAACTCCGAATTCTCTGCATTATATTCACACCACACATTGACCTCAGACATGACATCTCCACTGCCTCCAGCCTTCTCCTCGTTGCAACATTCATCACCCATGCTTCACACCCATATAAGAGCGTTGGTATAACTATACTCTCATACATTCCCCTCTTTACTTCCATGGACAAGGTTCTTTGTCTCCACAGACTCCGAAGTGCTCCACTCACCCTTTTCCCCTCATCAATTCTATGATTCACCTCATCCTTCATAGACCCATCCGCCGACATGTCCACTCCCAAATATCTGAATACATTCACCTCCTCCATACTCTCTCCCTCCAATCTCGTATCCAATCTTTCGTCACCTATTCATTTTGTTATCCTCATCACCTTACTCTTTCCTATATTCACTTTCAATTTTCTTCTTTTACACACCCTACCAAATTCATCCACCAACCTCTGCAACTTCTCTTCAGAATCTCCCAAAAGCACAGTGTCATCAGCAAAAAGCAACTGTGACCACTCCCACTTTGTATTTGCTTCTTTATCTTTAAGCCCAACACCTCTTGCCAAGACCCTCGCATTCACTTCTCCTACAACCCCATCTATAAATATATTGAACAACCACGGTGACATCACACATCCTTGTCTAAGGCCCACTTTTACTGGGAAAATAGTCCCCTTCCCTCTTACACACTCTAACCTGAGCCTCACTATCCTCATAAAAACTCTTCACTGCTTTCAGTAACCTTCCTCCTATTCCATACACCTGCAACATCTGTCACATTGCCCCCCTATCTACCCTATCATACGCCTTTTCCAAATCCATAAATGCCACAAAAACATCTTTACCCTTATCCAAATACTGTTCACCTATATGTTTCACTGTAAACACTTGGTCTACACACTCCCTACCTTTCCTAAAGCCCCCATGTTCATCTGCTATCCTGCTTTCTGTCTTACTCTTAATTCTTTCAATAATAACTCTACCTATATATATATATATATATATATATATATATATATATATATATATATATATATATATATATATATATATATATATATATATATATATATAAGTTCTAGAGGTGGTACTTAATATATATATATATATATATATATATATATATATATATATATTAGGGAAGTACCACCTCTAGAACTTTACTGGGACCCTTATCCTCAGAGAAGACAATAACTTTGAGCATTCTTAAAATTTGTCCATTCATTCATACACACATGTACAAGTGTATATATATATACACATACACACGGAGACACATATATACATATGCAGACGTACTTATACACACACATGTACTAATGAAAATATATACATCTGCAAACTCATATATGCACAAAAATACAAATGGAAATATACAAATTCACATATGAATACATACGCACACGAATGCATACTCGTATACATTTGAAAATGAAAATACATGCGGAAATTCATACGAAAAATATACATACAATTATACAGATATTTATTTTACTGTTCACATTTTATGAATATTGTTGATGGCTTGAGACAGTAACGTGTCCTGAATCTTCTCAGAATTGAACAATTAATATTGTTCAATATTATTCACAGATAACATGGTAATATTCGGCTTATATATAAGATGAGATGAAAACTGTTATTTATTTATTTATTTGCAGAAGTTATTTTATTAGGTAGATTTATTACTACTGTCAATAGCTAAAGTCTAATGAACACTTGTCATTGATCATTAATAACCCACGTGGGGACAGAAGATTGATTGATCCCCTTGATGGGGTCGACTTCATCAGATGAAGAGGACCCCAGCAGGAGGTCGAAATAACAGACCAATTAATCTTCTGAGGTTCTGCCTGCATGTGGGTTATTATTACTCTTCGTATAAGACTCGCTAGTCTTTAGGACCGCTTGAGACGAGCCTCTTGCTAACATTGTGCGACAGGTGGGTTGCACACAGCAGTTGTCTGTGTTGAGACGTTACCTAGATAAAGACGAAGCTCAGCTCTTAACACTACCTTAGTTTTGTTCAACTCTGCCCTGCTTATATTAATTGCTCTTATAACAGACTGCGGCTTGCTGGTCAAGCAGGTTGAAATTGAATTCGTTTTATGGCCAGTGAATTTCTGTAATCAGAAAGGTTTAGAGTAGAACGTTGAAGATGCTAATTAATAATAGGCAGCATGTACCATGACTCATGATCACTGTAGCAGTAACTTGGTTCCTACCCAACATCTTGCTAAACATCTTTGCCCTGGTCTCAGCAATTGGTCTTCTTGTGAATTCATAATTGCTGCTACTTTTTGGGGTGGCTATTTTCTCCTGTTATATCTGTTATATTTAGACGTGTCATGCATTTTCAGAAGCAGTAGAGACTGTATGTCTAGTCATATACAATGAAGCTTCAGGTAGAACTAATAAGTTTAAGATTTCATCACATATACAAAGTTTTCGGAAGTACTTTATTTTGACAATTGGATATGTGCATTACTTTATTCTATAGATACTTAAGAATGAAATTATACTTAGAATATTCACTAATATTTTACATACCTTGCCTAATACGTCAGAAGAAAATGATTTTAAGTAAAGTTTCAACTACTCCCTGAGTGATGCCGATTTACATCTTAACTACGTTAACTACGGGATATTCAAGCAAGAATGGTGTAGTACTCATTACCTTTTGAAGCCAGACTCTTGCCAGGAATGACACCTGTCTTGTGAAGCCAGACTCTTGCCAGGAATGACACCTGTCTTGTGAAGCCAGACTCTTGCCAGGAATGACACCTGTCTTGTGAAGCCAGACTCTTGCCAGGAATGACACCTGTCAGTCCAGGTAACCAAACCCTGACATCCGCCCTCCAGTATGCCTTTTGCTAAAAGGACACAATTGCAACTAATGTGACATTTTATTGTGGCAACTATTCGGTCTCCAGGACCTTTATCAAGCCATTACAAATAATACATGGACACAGAGGGTGTATATAGGCTTAGAGTGAGGTGTAATAGTTGTAATACTAGTGGTAGTAGTAGTAGTAAGTAGTAGTAGTAGTAGTAGTATAGTAGTAGTAGTAGTAGTAGTAGTAGTAGTAGTAGTGATACATGTGGTAAAAAAAAGTCAACTTGTACATGAGTAAAAAGGTTATTAAAGCTATTTTCACTCATGTATAAGCTGACTTTTTCTACCATATGTATTACTACTACTACCACTAGTATTACACCTCACTCTAAGCCTATATATACCCTCTGTGTCCATGTATTGTTTGTAACATCTTGATAAAGCTCCTGGAGAGCGAAACGTTGCCACAATAAAATGTCACATTAGTTGCATTTGTGTCTTTTTACTTAACAAATTGTCGGTAATTCTTTTTTTTTTTTTTTTTCAACAAGTCGGCCGTCTCCCACCGAGGCAGGGTGACCCAAAAAGAAAGAAAATCCCCAAAAAGAAAATACTTTCATCATCATTCAACACTTTCACCACACTCATACATAATCACTGTCTTTGCAGAGGAGCTCAGATACGACAGCTGAGAAAAGTCCCTCCCAGCTGTCACTATCTCAGACCCCTCCTTTAAAGTGCAGGCATTGTACTTCCCATTTCCAGGACTCAAGTCCAACTAAATCAATTAACTGGTTTCCCTGAATCACTTCACAAAATGTTACCCTGCTCACACTCCAACAGATCGTCATGTCCCAAAAACCATTCGTCTCCATTCACTCCTATCTAACACGCTCACACATGCTTGCTGGAAGTCCAAGCCCCTCGCCCACAAAACCTCCTTTACCCCTTCCCTCCAACCTTTTCTAGGACGACCCCTACCCCGCCTTCCTTCCCCTACAGATTTATACGCTCTCCAAGTCATTCTACTTTGATCCATTCTATCTAAATGACCAAACCACCTCAACAACCCCTCTTCAGCCCTCTGACAAATACTTTTAGTAACTCCACACCTTCTCCTAATTTCCACATTCCGAATTTTCTGCATAATATTTACACCACACATTGCCCTTAGACAGGACATCTCCACTGCCGCCAGCCTCCTCCTCGCTGCAGGATTTGCAACCCATGCTTCACACCCATATAAGAGTGTTGGTACCACTATACTTTCGTCCATTCCCTTCTTTGCCTCCATGGATAACGTTTTTTGTCTCCACAGATACCTCAATGCACCACTCACCTTTTTTCCTTCATCAATTCTATGGTTAACCTCATCCTTCATAAACCCATCCGCTGACACGTCAACTCCCAAATATCTGAAAACATTTACTTCTTCCATAATCGGTAATTCTACCAACATTAATACATTATACCTTTTGCGTGCGTTGAGGTAGAGGCTGCTGGTCTTATGGAATACGAGGTTCTCGGATTACGCAGTAACCGGAATGCAGCTAGTTATTATTATTATTATTATTATTATTATTGATCTTGTTGTTATTGTTCTATATGCTACAGGAAGTACTAATCCTGTAGGGGTGATACGGTGCCTGAGGGATAGAAAGTAATGAAGTGTTATCTGAAGAAGGGGAAGGTAATAAATATTATAACTAAATATTTTGTAATTTATTGTTACTGGCACTATTTGCTTTCTTTGTAATTATTGATTCATTAATACAGGCTCTTCTGTCTGAGATGACTGCCGTAGAATTCCACCATTTCTTTGGAAACATTTCTGACCCAGTCTTCCACCTAGTTAGACCAAGACTATTTCCAAATGTGGCCTCTGGTCAGCGTGGCCACATGAGGCTCATCATCAGGTCAGTGTAATACAAACAAGGTAATTCTTCTCTGTAATATATTGTTTCCTCAAAGAGGTACCCATAACTGCTTCAGTAATACTATGTAGATTGTTTTACGAAAAGTTTTAATTGTTGTTAATTCAGTATATTAATAAACACTTTATCTCAGATTCCTTTTCTTCCGTGGTAATATTTTCCTCATAAATTGTTTAAATTAATACAGATGAGTATTCAACAGGTAACTAATACTAAATTATTAAGAAACACCTAAGTCTTCCCAGCAGACACATTGATGTGTTTCTCACTCAGCTGGTCGTCGGTATCAACAGTGTCTGGAAAATAGCAAGAAGACACTGCCGAACAAACTTTTATATAACAACATAGTTTCACTCAGAGACCAGTTTTATAGGTGACCGAAAAAAGCTGGTCACCGAGGGGGAAAAAATTGAATAACATGGTGTGTTCTTTATATGGTGTCTTCCTGATGTTTTTGTTGGCAGTCTTTTTCCCAAACAGAAACTTGAAGAAAATATTCTCTGTATTTATTTTTAATATGCATTAATTTTTAATAATATGCATATGATTTCCGTTACTATGCTCGTGATTAGAAGACGGAGGATCGAGCTTTCACAACACATTGCGCTGAATAGGTAATAAATATAAAAAATAATGAAACGCTGCTGCTATGTGTGTTAGAGAGGCATACTTACCTACCCTTCTCATAGCTCCCCAGACCTGAGTGTTGACTCTGTGTTGGCACCTTCAGAAGGCTTAGTGGCGCCCCATGTGAGTGCTGGAGTGTATGTTGATGGCGTGCTCGTGCCATTCATGCCATTCACCTGTCACTACCGCTCCTCTAATGCTACCCACGTGGTCACTGTCAATAACTGTGACAATGATGCCCTGGTAAGTTACAAATCATACGATTTTTTGTTGCTTCTGGTTGAAAAGTGAAGATGAATGATTTTTCAAAGTGAAGATGTATAAGAATGATTAAGATAAATGATAATGGGAAGTGAAGATGAACTGGGTTGTGCACTTATGATAAAAGAAAATGTCTGACAACAATGTTCAGTGTTTGGTTTCAGTATTTACCTTAACAGTTGCCTGCCTATGCAAGAATGGGTAAAGGTAACACAGACAGATAAGTATGCATATAAGACATTTCACTGAACAAGACACTTCGCAACTGGTGGCTTTTTCAAACCTTCTACTACAAGAATTAGCAACACATTCTCTCAACTATATAAAAGCTGTATTCCTAATTATCTATTTATAAGGCTGAAAAAATAACCAGTGGTGAATTGTCTTCTCAGTAAAATATCGTAAATGGCCATGTGTCTTTATATGTCCTTCTGCTATTATTTTATTGGACCTAACTCATATGAATTATATAAACATAACTTTTTTTATTTTACATTTAGTTTGTCCTATTAATATTTTATGTTATGATAAGAACAATAAGTGGAAGAATAAATAATTTATCTTGGGTCTTCCAGGATGGTATCATTATTACACCAGATCAGTTGGGCACACTCCATCCTCTTCTTCAGCGTTTCCAGTCACTGGTAGAGGAGTATCAACCTTGTGACGGCGTCATTATAGGCAACAATGATGCAGCAAATGATAACACACCCACTGTAAGTATTTACAATGGTACAAGAATTCTTTTTCAAATGACAGTGACAACTTTATAAACAACGTAGTTATTTAAATCATAAATTTTCTTTTATAATAAATAGCACACTGCAATAAAATAGTTTTAACTCTTAAAATATGATAATATGATAATATTTTAGGCATTGTTTATGGCAGTTTTATTATATTTTCTACAAATATGTCTGGATTTTGTGCTAGGTGCATGATTGAAGTTAATCGCGAACATTTAATGTATAAGAACGTTTTCTATAATTAAGGTTCTAATCCATGAAGAATTTTAGCACTTAAGATAACAATTAATGTTAAATTAATATTATGCTAATAAAAAAGAAAGATTTCTAGCATTTGCCATACTAGGCCTAGTTTATATAATACAGTGTCATCCACATTTAAAGACTCCGTATTATAGGATGTTGTGGTAACTCATTTAGTTTACGCCTTAGAATGCTCCATCAGTTTTCCCTGCATATCACTGTTTTTTAAAAGTGAATTAGTCTTGTTTCGGTCGCTGCAAGAAACAAGAAAAATTATATTCTTTTATCACTTAACCCGAGTTCTCTATTCGTTAATACACGAGAGTCCTAATAGCAGTTTCTAAAAATTTTAAATAGTTTAAGGTACTGCAGCTCCTGGGTTGATTTAAAGCTCACTAGAAGCTATAATTAAGTCTTCCCAAGAGATCGAGGATCAGCAGATCAGGAAATTCAAGAGGTCTTGGAATTTTAGATGAATGCGCACAAAAAGCCTTGTGTCTGTGTCTTAACATCTCTATAAAACCCAAGGGCAAAAACTCAGTTTCGTCAAACTATAAAAATATAAGACTAATCATCCTTCAAAACTTTTCCAACGATTTCCTCATGATTAATATTATTATACAGTATATTAAAAAAGTAGCGCCAAACAAGTTTGTTTTTTGCATAGTAACTAGCCATAAAGACTGGAAATTAATTGGTGTTGGTCTCACTGTTATTCATGTTCATGTAAGTTTACCAGGACGGGTCCTGGCCCGGGTCTTCTCCATGTGGTGACCCGGCAGTGGTTCTCAAAGGAGTGTTGTAGTTTGTACAAGTGATGTGCCGTTTACAGCCCTATGACAGGGAAGCGGTGAGCCGTCTTCTTGTTAAGTGGAGTACCATTTACAGCCCTGTGGTGGGGTCAGCCCTGTGACAAGGGCACGGTATCCTTTCTTCAGCCCAAGTGGAGTAGCAGGTAGCTACAATCGTTGACGGCCTGTAGCTGTGGTACAGCACGTCCTGGGTTCAAGTGGTGTCTGGGCCGGTGTTCTCGCTGGTATGGAGCTTTCAACTCTCAAAACCTCTGCTCCATTTAAGCCATTCTTGGCATGCAAGCCGCACCGAGGCCAGAGCAACTCAGGAGACTCTCTGGAGGTGTGTTTAGCACCTGAGGTGTGAGAGCTCCTCGTAAATGTCACAGAAACCAAACACCAGTTAGTCTGCTGTGCCAGATGATGGTAGGACACCCACCACACGAGAAGTGAAGCTCATACAAGAGACCAGATGATGGTAGGACACCCACCACACGAGAAGTGAAGCTCATACAAGAGACCAGATGATGGTAGGACACCCACCACACGAGAAGTGAAGCTCATACAAGAGGCCAGATGATGGTAGGACACCCACCACACGAGAAGTGAAGCTCATACAAGAGACCAGATGATGGTAGGACACCCACCACATGAGAAGTGAAGCTCATACAAGAAGCATTATCAAGTAATCGATGGAAACATCCTAATTTGTTTTATAAAATTATTAATTTGACTCTTTCCAATCCAAGACCAACCAAATTTGTTTATAAGTGTGATTCAGAAATGTTAAGAGTTTGAAACCAATCAAAAGAAGTATCTCTTAATTATTACTTGGAAATCAAAATACAATTTGCTAAATACAATTGACAAATAGGGACAAACTCAACCCAATAGCAGTGCAAACATTTCTCTACATAAAACAGAGCAACAAACAAAATTTAAGGCTAATGAAACAAGTTATTCCTCTTAATAATAATTATTATTTGACAAATTTGCTTCTACACTCTCAGAAACTTTAGTAAACTTTCTTTTCCTTTCTATATACTGTATCAGTATTTAAAATCAGTTATAGCGTAGAAAAAATGTGCTAAATAACTATAAAAACGTATTTTGCAAATTGACACATTCTCAGTTAAATGAGAATTCTAAACTTGTTCTAAGAAACAGCAGCTTAGACAATTAGAAGCTAATCAAGATATGCTTTCTCGAGTTATCACACATTCACAAAGCTCATATTCTGAACAATGTGGTAACTACATTGCCCAGAAACAATCAAAACCTTCCTCTAAATATCGTGCACAAGCTTTGAAAACTTTAAGTCTATCTGAAGAAAAGTTCTCAAATTATGAAGCTATGAAAGAAAACGTGGAAGAAAATAACAAAGCAAATTCGATATGCTCACTTTTATCTCCTATCGGGGAATTTTTGGTATAGGAAGACCACTCTGGACGGTATACCAGTATCAGTTGTGTATTAGTGTCCACTCTGGTCGGTATACCAGTATCAGTTGTGTATTAGTGTCCACTCTGGACGGTATACCAGTATCAGTTGTGTATTAGTGTCCACTCTGGTCGGTATACCAGTATCAGTTGTGTATTAGTGTCAACTCTGGAAGTTATACTAGTATCATTTGTGTATTAGTGTCCTCTCTGGTCGGTATACAAGTATCAATTGTGTATTAATGTCCACTCTGGACGGTATACCAGTATCAGTTGTGTATTAGTGTCCACTCTGGTCGGTATACCAGTATCAGTTGTGTATTAGTGTCCACTCTGGTCGGTATACTAGTATCAGTTGTGAATTAGTGTCCACTCAAGACGGTATACCAGTATCAGTTGTGTATTTGTGTCCACTCTGGTTGGTATACCAGTATCAGTTGTGTATTATTATCCACTCTGGTCGGTATACCAGTATTAGTTGTGTATTAGCGTCCACCCTGAACGGTATCCCAGTATCAGTTGTGTATTAGTGTCCACTCTGGTCGGTATACCAATATCAGTTGAGTATTAGTGTTCACTTTGGACGGTATACCAGTATCATATGTGTATTAGTGTCAACTCTGGTCGGTATACCAGTATCAGTTGTGTATTAGTGTCCACTCTGGTCGGTATACCAATATCAGTTGAGTATTAGTGTTCACTCTGGACGGTATACCAGTATCAGTTGTGTATTAGTGTCCACTCTGGTCGGTATACCAGTATCAGTTGTGTATTAGTTACCACTCTGGTTGGTATACCAGTATCAGTTGTGTATTAGTGTCCACTCTGGACGGTATACCAGTATCAGTTGTGTATTAGTGTCCACTCTGGACGGTATACCAGTATCAGTTGTGTATTAGTGTCCACTCAAGACTGTATACCTGTATCAGTTGTGTATTAGTGTCCACTCTGGTCGGTATACCAGTATCAGTTGTGTATTAGTGTCACTGGACGGTATACCATATCAGTTTTATTAGTGCCACTCTGACGGTTCCCAGTTCAGTTGTGATTAGTGTCCACTCTGCTATACCAGTATCAGTTGTGTATTAGTTCCACTCTGGTGGTTACCAGAATCAGTTGTGTATTAGTGTCCTCTGGACGGTATACCAGTATCAGTTGTGTATTAGGTCCACTCTGTCGGTATACCAGTATCAGTTGTGTATTAGTGTCCACTCGGACGGTATACAGTATCAGTTGTGTATTAGTGTCCATCTGAGGTTACCAGTATCATTGTGTATTAGTGTCCACTCTGACGGTATACCAGTTCAGTTTGTATTAGTGTCACTCTGGACGGTATACCATACAGTTGTGTATTATGTCCCTCTGGAGGTTACCAGTATCAGTTGTGTATTATGTCCACTCTGCGGTATACCAGTATCAGTTGTGTATTAGTTCACTCTGGTGGTATACCAGTATCAGTTGTGATTAGTGTCCACTGACGGTTACCAGTATCAGTTGTGTATTAGTGTCCACTCTGCGGTATACCAGTATCAGTTGTGTATTAGTTCCTCGCGGTTACCAGTATCGTTTGATTAGTGTCCACTCTGCGGTATACCAGATCAGTTGTGTATTAGTTCCACTCTGGTGGTTACCAGTATCAGTTGTGATTAGTGTCCACTCGTAGTTCCACTGTATCAATAGTTATTCATGACGGTTCCAGTTTGTTTATCCATCATACCATATTTGGTATTAGTCATCTGTCGGTATACCAGACGTATTAATAGTGTCATTGACGGTTACCGATCAGTGTGTATTCATCGCGGTTACCGATATTATGTCCTGTGGTACATCATTGTTATATTCATCGGTACATATCGTTGTTATTAGTCTCTTGGTATCCAGTATCAGTTTGTATAGTGTCACTCTGGTCGGTATACCAGTATCAGTTGTGTATTATTCCACTCTGGTGGTATCCAGTATCAGTTTGTATTAGTGTCACTCTGGATTACAGTATCAGTTGTGTATTAGTGTCACCTGACGGTATACCAGTATCAGTTGTGTATTGTGTCCACTCTGACGGTTACCAGTATCAGTTGTGTATTAGTGTCCACTCTGGACGGTATACCATTATCAGTTGTGTATTAGTGTCCACTTTGGATGGTATACTAATATCAGTTGTGTATTAGTGTCTACTCTGGACGGTATACCAGTATCAGTTGTGTATTAGTGTCTACTCTGGACGGTATACCAATATCAGTTGTGTATTAGTGTCACTCTGGACGGTATACCAGTATCAGTTGTGTATTATTGTCCACTCTGGACGGTATACCAGTATCAGTTGTGAATTCATCAGTTTATAATTTCTGGTAGTACAGTGAAACGACGACGTTTCTCTCCGACTTGGATCATTAACTAGTCACTTGCACCATTAACTAGGTCATTTAGACCATTAAGTAGCCTCTTTGACCATTATATAGTCACTTGCACCGTTAACTATTCACTTGAACCATTAACTAGTCACTTGGACCATTAACAAGTCACTTGGACCATTAACTAGTCACTTGTACGATTAACTAGTCACTTGGATCATTAACTAGTTACTTGAATCATTAACTAGTCACTTGGACCATTAACTTGTCATTTGGACCATTAACTAGTCACTTGGACCAATAACTAGCACTTGAACCAATAACTAGTCACTTTGACCATTAACTAGTCACTTGGACCGTTAAGTAGTCACAAGGTGAGTGTCTAGTTAATGGTGTAAGTTGGACTGAAATGTTTTCATAAGATTGTTCCTCGTATATGTGGGTTATTTGGTAATTGTTCCAGTCACGGTATTGTGGCTTCTATTCTTTGTACTTTACTCGACCCTTTTCTTACTGACTCTAGGATCAAGTGTTTGGTCTGCACATCTTCCACATTTTGAAAAGATCGGATGAAATACGTGTCCACGGTAGAAGAAGACGGGAGGCTGAAGGAGGCAACGAGGAGGCTTCTGTGTGTGCCACAGGATGTAAGTACACTTTACTTTAAATTACTGTAGATCATATTTTGCTTAATGGAGGCTTCACAAGAGTCGTGATGGCCATTTACTTAGTGAAGACAGCTATTGCAGGAGTATTGATGAATGTGTTTTCTTTCTATGGGACAATCTGCTTTTGTAGGAAAGAGATGTGTTGAAAACCCTTTTCCCAATTTTATACCTAAGGAACCTTCAATTTTAAACACTAAAATTGTAAATAAATTTACTAATTTCTTCTCAGTTGTAAGTTCAAACACAACTAAAAAAAATCCAAATACATATAAGATACAGATTACCTCAGATATAACTAAACAAACCTTCTATATCCATCTCCAGTTATTAGTACGGAGGTAATTTTAGTAATGAATTAGCTACAAAACAAAGAAGAAAAAAACACTATTCCATCTTTCACTTATAAGAAAAAAACACAGTATTGTATTACCTTCCATTGCAACACTAATCAACGAAATTTTTTAAACCAAATTTTCCCAATAAACTTATTTAATCAGAGTTACATCAATCTATAAAAGAGAAGACCAAAAGAAATCAACAAGATGAAACTAATTTTTAACTTACCAGTTTTGTTACAAATATTTTGTAAAATACTCCATCCAACATATGCGCTCAAAACAGAAAAAAATATCATGCTACATTGAATAATGTGTATTAAATGCCAAATACGACACGTATATATATTGAGAAATGAGTACATATATATATTGAGAAATGTTTCGCCATCACAGCAGCCATTATCAGTCTGATACAATAGAATGTGAACGAAGACTTTTATTTGGAGACAGCAAAAAGTAGTGAGATTCATCAGTGTATTCCGTGGTCACATAAGGGTGAGTCCAACTAGTGTAGGTAGGTCATGTCAAGAAGGTGGGCCAGAGATTTTATAATAATAATAATATCTTTATATACTACAAGTACATGAACAAGGTGTACAGTCCTAGCTGACATCAACTATATACAAAGCCCCTTGTTATGCAGAACATTTCGGGCAAATTAGGTCAGTTTTGTCCCAGGATGCGACCCACACTAGTGGACTAACACCCAGGTACCCATTTTACTGATGGGTGAACATAGACAACCGGTATAAGACGGGGCAGTGGGGTTATATCCATCAACACTGAAGGTTTGAAGCCAATGTGAACAAATATTCTATAGAAACTGAATGAAAATCAGTATCGCAATTTATTAACTAAAATTGGCAAATTGGTAAATATACATTCCAATAACAATGATAACTTCCGTTCCAGGAAAGTATACTAATGGAAATTAAGACACATGTGCAACAGTTAGGAATCTTTATTCCGAATAAAGATACTAATCTCTTGCACATGTGTCTTACCAACCTTTCGGTATTTTATACCATTTTACTCAAAGTATACTGACGTTAAGAGTGTGAAGCAACACAGAAGAGGCATTGTGGAAATAAATGGTATGAAATAACGACACAATGAAAAAATAAACACATAGCAGTATAATGTGATCCTTTATTAACAACGTTTCGCCCACACAGTGGGCTTTGTCAAGTCACAAACAGATCTACCTGGGTGAAATGTACGTGAATATTTATAGGATGGAGTCAGGTGGAGAATGCTGGGTAGGGTGGAGCTGAACCTGCATGTGACGATCTTCCGAGTACGGTGACAGAGTCTAGAACCTTGGGTAGCTTTAAAAAGAGATTGGCAAGTATATGAGTAGACCTTCTGCAGTGTTCCTCCGTTCTTAGGTTCTTATGTGGGATAACAATGAAGAAGTTTCTGGGCGAGGGGTTCAGCTATGTTATAGAAGCCATTGTTCTGGTTGAAGTTGTTGGATATACAGATTAGTGATGATTCCAGGATTCTTCGGTATTGAGCGTTGTCTTCTCTGGCGATGAGTCTTGCGTTTCTGTAGTTGATTCAATGGTTGTGTGAATTTCGGTGTTGAACACAGGCATTCCTTGAGTCGTCTGATCTGCCTGCGAACTGGTGTTCTGAAATACGTGTTTGGAGGTTTCTGGATGTTTCGCCGACGTATAATTTGCTGCAGTCATTACAAGGGATTATGTATACCCCTGCGGAGGATTGAAGCTTGTCCTGTCAAGGACATTACCAGTAAGAGGCTTTCTAGAATTAGTAAAGGAAATCACTATCAAAATTTGTTTAATAAAATTAACAAATTGAGACTTATGCAACTCAACAACAACATTGAAAGATTACATAACCCTAAAAGTTTAAAGCCAACCAAAGGAGGCATTATCCAGTTATCGCATAGAATTTTATTGTCAAATGTTTTAAAGTTTATAGGGCAATATTATTCCCACAAAATGAACTAGCCATTAACAATTCAGACCCTTCAGACTATGGAACAAAAACTCTTCTCCAGGATGAAGGACTGACCACCTCAAAACAACGTCTTCATGGGTGATGGACTGATTACAGTGTCCTCACATTTCTAGTGCCTCTGCAAAGTTGTTTGTATTCGACTGAAGAAGCCTACTGTGTAGGCTAAACGAAACGTTTCGTAATTAAGATACGTAAGTGTTCCACATGTGTCTTACCAACCTGTTGGTACTGTATAATATTTTAATATTAACAAGAGAGAAAGCTTAAAAACTGTGATGTAAATATGTCTGTATGTCAGTAGTGAAATTTATGTTAGTTTTGTTATACGTGCATATAGAAGATAACGTATAGAAAGATGAGTATTTGTCTTTGAATACACCACAAGTAACACTTTTAACCTGATTCTTCAAACTTAAATAGCCAAAATATTGGTAATAAGATAACTAAAAACCTCATAGACTGAAGGTCACCTTAATAGAATCAATTAATAGAATCAATTTGCTTTCTGAACTCAGTAAAAAGTTTTTTTTTTATAATCTACTGTAATTCACTTATTCAAATTAATTGTTATTAAAACCTTAACTGGAAATGAAGTTCAGATCCCCTGGCTAAGTAATCGTGTTTACGTTTTAATTAAAACTCGCGACTCTTGAATCAAGAGTCGTGTTAACATTGACGATATCGAATTTTGTAGGTGAAATCCTGCACATACATTAAGCAATTCTTGAGGTTCTACGTGGAAAGCAAATCTTCATTATAAAAAGCAGCCTTGGTCCTATTTTTTTATATTAGACAACTCAGGTGTTGTTCAATATGATACAAAATACCGACAAGTTGAATATTAAGACTTATTGATGAAACGTTTCGCCTATACACTAGGCTTCTTCAGTCAACCCAGGTAGTATATTGAACACGAGGTTACTAACAGTAGTAAAACATCTAAAGTCTCTTGTCACTCTGCAAAAGTTTTCCATACGAATGAAAGCTCCTGCAGGACCCAGACAACTCAGCCCCACAGTTCAGTGTGTTTAAGAGGCACATAAGCACCCACGTCTTCTAATAACATGTTCATTTTTCCACTATAGTCTACCTTGTCCATAATTACTATCGCATTTGCTTTGTCTGTTTCGTAGGTAAAGTCCAGGATCTTTCCTTAATTCATGGTATAACTTAACAAATTTTTGATGACAATTGTGTTGTAGAGGTCCAAGCGAAGCTTCACCTTACGAGACAGACAAAGCAAACACGATAGTAATAATGGACAAGGTAGATTATAGTGGAAAAATTAACTTATTAGAAGACGTGGAAACTTACGTGCGTCTTGAAGATATTCATCATACAAATCATGCACACATTCTATGTGTATTGCAAATACTGGACACAATATTATTATTCAAGAGTTTAAACTATTAGTTATGAAGACAATTCATAAAGAAAGCTTGAATTCAAAATACAAATAGCTGCTATTCAAAATACAAAAAAAAAGTAATTCTTTGAAAATCAACGAATATGAAATAAAATGAAAAGAAACTCCTTGCATGTTAAATACTCTAAAATGTGGAACAGCCTACTAAAAGATTTTAAAAGATGCATATTTCATACCAGCTTCAAAAATACTGTTAAATAAGGCACCAACAAACCTGATAAATTTATCAATTTGTCGGTTATGTGAACTATTTATTTACACCAACAAACTTGTGGATGTTTCCTACATTTTATATTCTCGTATAATATTTCTATTGTATTTTTGTTATAAATTAGACACATATGCAACACTTGGGTATCTTTATTGAGGAAACGTTTCGCCACACAGTGGCTTCATCAGTCCAATACAAAGTAGAAAGGTGTAAGGAGAGGAGGAGTTTGAGGTTATCAGTCCCTCGGCCTGGAGTCGATGTGTTCAGTCCATCAATCTTGTTAGAAGTGTAGCACAAGGCCGTAGAGGTGGCTTATATGCTGTAATCAGGTGAGATGAAGCAGGAGGAGGCGGGGTCATAGTAGTACCATCCACTATTCTAAGTAGGTCTTCGTCCAAAGGTTGGACAAGTGTAGAAGAATTCGTTTGTAGCGAGATCCCAAGCTGTTGCTGTGTCAGACAGGATGTAGATGAATGGTTCAGAGAACCGACAAGTTATAAATTAGACACATATGCAACACTTGGGTATCTTTATTGAGGAAACGTTTCGCCACACAGTGGCTTCATCAGTCAATACAAAGTAGAAAGGTGTAAGGAGAGGAGTTTGAGGTTATCAGTCCCTCGGCCTGGAGTCGATGTGTTCAGTCCATCAATCTTGTTAGAAGTGTAGCACAAGGCCGTAGAGGTGGCTTATATGCTGTAATCAGGTGAGATGAAGCAGGAGGAGGCGGGGTCATAGTAGTACCATCCACTATTCTAAGTAGGTCTTCGTCCAAAGGTTGGACAAGTGTAGAAGAATTCGTTTGTAGCGAGATCCCAAGCTGTTGCTGTGTCAGACAGGATGTAGATGAATGGTTCAGAGAACCTACTTAGAATAGTGGATGGTACTACTATGACCCCGCCTCCTCCTGCTTCATCTCACCTGATTACAGCATATAAGCCACCTCTACGGCCTTGTGCTACACTTCTAACAAGATTGATGGACTGAACACACGACTCCAGCCCGAGGACTGATAACCTCAAACTCTCCTCTCCTTACACCTTTCTACTTTGTATTGACTGATGAAGCCACTGTGTGGCGAAACGTTTCCTCAATAAAGATACCCAAGTGTTGCATATGTGTCTAATTTTAACTTGTCGGTTCTCTGAACCATTCATCTACATCCTGTTTGACACAGCAACAGCTTGGGATCTCGCTACAAACGAATTCTTCTACACTTGTCCAACCTTTGGACGAAGACCTACTTAGAATAGTGGATGGTACTACTATGACCCCGCCTCCTCCTGCTTCATCTCACCTGATTACAGCATATAAGCCACCTCTACGGCCTTGTGCTACACTTCTAACAAGATTGATGGACTGAACACATCGACTCCAGGCCGAGGGACTGATAACCTCAAACTCCTCCTCTCCTTACACCTTTCTACTTTGTATTGGACTGATGAAGCCACTGTGTGGCGAAACGTTTCCTCAATAAAGATACCCAAGTGTTGCATATGTGTCTAATTTATAACTTGTCGGTTCTCTGAACCATTCATCTACATCCTGTATTTTTGTTGTATTAACACATCGGCTGATTCCCACCAAGGCAGGGTGGCTTGAAAAAGAAAAACTTTCATCATCATTCACTCCATCACTGTCTTGCCATAGGGGTGCTTTACACTACAGTTATAAATCTGCAACATTAACACCCCTCCTTCAGAGTGCAGACACTGTACATCCCA